>CM067377.1:218689925-218747213 GCA_034510155.1 Eucriotettix oculatus | reverse complement strand
ATAGGATAAAAAAGAGAAGGATACAGAGAGAAGCATAGAAGGATAGGTGAGAGAGGAATATAGAGCGATGGATATAGAGAGAAGGATAGAGAGAGAGAGAAGAATAAATGGACATAAGGATAAAATCAGAAGGATTGATAAATATGGATACACAAAGAAGTATAAAAGGATAGACGAAGAGAAGGATATAGGGCCATGGAAATAGAGGGAAGGATAGAGAGAGAGAGAGAAGAATAAAAGGACATAAGGATAGAAAACAGTAGGAAAGAGAGATGAGTATACAGAGAGAAACATATAAGGATAGGTGAAGAGAAGGATATAGGGCGATGGATATAGAGAGAAGGATAGAGAAAGAAGTATAGAGAGAAATAATGATAGAGAGAGAAAGAAGTATAAAAGGACATAGGGATTAAAAAGAGAAGGATAGAGAGATAAGGATACAGAGAGAAGCATAGAAGGATAGATGAAGAGAAGGATACAGAGAGAAGAATAAATGAACATAAGGATAAAAACCAGAAGGATAGAGAGATAAGGATACAGAGACAAACATAGAAGGATAGATGAAGAGAAGGATATAGGGCGATGGATATAGAGAGAAGGAAAGAGAAAGAAGTATGTATAGAGAAAGAGAGAAGGACAGAGAGATAAGCGAAAAGGACATAAGCATAAAAACAAAAGGACGGAGAGATAAGGATACAGAGAGAAACATAGAAGGATAGATGAAGAGGACATGGATATAGAGAGCATGATACAGAGAGAAATATAAAAGGACATAAGGATAAAAAACAGAAGGATAGAGAAATACGGTTACAGAGAGAAGCATAGAAGGATTGATGAAGAGAACGATGTAGGGCGATGGATATAGAGAAGTGAAGAGTAGAGAGAGATTTATTAAAGGACATAAGGATAAAAAAGAGAAGAATAGAGGGAAAGATCACAGGGAGAAGTATAGAAGGATAGATGAAGAGAAGGATACAGGGCGATAGATGTAGAGAGAAGGATAGAGAGAGAAGTATATAGAAAGAAGTATAAAAGGACATAAGGATAAAAAAGAGAAGGATACAGAGAGAAGCATAGAAGGATATAGAGAGAAGGATAGAGGAAGATGGATAGTTCGGAACGAGCGACCTTTATTACGAGTTAAATTAAATTGAACTGACTGTGAAGAGAGGATAATTCACTGTGGCTAAATATTTGACCTGCTCCGGAGCGAAGGAAGGAAGGAACGCGCCTTTTCTGATCTTATCTCTCTCTCTCTCTCTCTCTCTCTCTCTCGTAGGAGAACTCCTCCAACACTTGCAGTAATCCAACGACAGTGACCTTGAAACAAAAAAAAAGAGAGAGGATCTTTGGACCACGGAGAAAGAAATGGGATCGTGGCTCAGTTAAAAAAAAAACCCTGACAACACTGGAGGAGCTGAAAAGTGATGGCTGAGGCACGACGGAAATGCAAGGGAGATTTTGGACGTGAAAAGAGAGTGTGACGAAAAAGGAGGGATCCCAAGAGGGAAGGAGAAAACCTTTGAGAGGAATCAATATAGACGGAGGTGGAGCAATCCACAGGAGGGATTTGGAAGGGATGAACAACCAATTTGGCGGCGGAGGATCTCCCCCACAGAGATCTGATGATGATAATGACGTCATAATCACGTCAGCTGAGCTGAGCCCAGGACGTGATTGCTGAGAGAGAGTTCCCCAAGTCACCAATTGGATTTTTTTCTTTGAGACTGTTCCTGGAATGATCCATCATTTTCATTTTTTTGGGTGACGTCTGTTGTTGCCACTGGACTGTGACGATCGTAACTGGAGAATTTGGGGAACGTTTCAAGCCCCCCAGAGAGAGAGAGAGAGATGGACCACTCTTAGCAGCAGCAGCCTCCAGTAGTCACCATGATGATGATGATGATCATCCATCCTCCTACTTTGGAAAATGGAACTCGTGGGGGAGAAAAACCCTCTTCTCTCTTTGATTTGTCCAATTTAATGGCGGGTTGGAACCTCTGAGGCTTCTTCCTCCTGGTCCTGGTCGTCATCATCCTCCTCCAGAAGCTGCTGCTTGGTGATTAATATTATTAGGGATCCTCCGCCGTCCATTACTCTGCAGACCAACCGGCAAGTCAATTTGTGTGCAAATCTCTCTCTCCCAGACTCTCTGACCTCAGGTTACGAACTTTAATTTGGAATCGATCCCGAGATTGACTGGAGGGAGAAGGAGAGAGAGAGAGAGAGAGAACCACTTTACATGCAAAACAAGAGGATCCGTGTTCGTTACGCCGGCTGCTGATGTAATGACGACGTTCACCTCTGGTGGCGACCTCAGAGGGCAAGATGGCGCCGACAATTAAGTTCGCGAACTCACTCGCTGGCTGATGTGTGTGTGTGTGGAAATCTTCACAGGGCATGGGTAAAAAAAATGTGGACGATAGGAAAATTGCAGGAAGGGAAAAGAAAAAGAATAGAAAAGCCTACGTGCTGCAGGAGGAATGAGATGAGATGAGGTGCGTAGTTAGTGGATAGGGTAAATAACGGGAGAAGGAAGGATAAGGGGGGAGGGAGGGGAGAAAAAAAGAAAGAGAGAACAATATGGAGGACTGTGAAGGGATAGATTAATAGGGCGAACGTTCTAAGACGCGATGGGGCCTTGGAAAATTAACATTAGAGGGAAGTTAAGAACAGAAAGGGAAGGCAAAAGGATGGAATACGCTAAGCAGATTAGGCAGGAGGTGGAGGATGTTGGTTGTAGTCGTTATAAGGTAACGAAAAAGACTTGCGCAAGCCGTTATCAGGTACCGGAAAAGGCTTGCGCCAGTCTTTATAAGGTAACGAAAAAGACTTGCGCAAGCCGTTATCAGGTACCGGAAAAGGCTTGCGCCAGTCTTTATAAGGTAACGGAAAAGGCTTGCGCAAGTCGTTATAATGTAACGAGAAAGGCTTGCGCCAGTCGTTATAAGGGGATGAATAGGCTTGCGCAAGTCGTTATAAGGTAACGGAAAAGGCTTGCGCAAGTCGTTATAAGGTAACGGAAAAGGCTTGCGCAAGTCGTTATAAGGTAACGGAAAAGGCTTGCGCCAGTCGTTATAAGGTAACGGAAAAGGCTTGCGCAAGTCGTTATAAGGTAACGGAAAAGGCTTGTGCAAGTCGCTATAAGATAACTGAAAAGGCTTGCGCAAGTCGTTATAAGGTAACGGAAAAGGCTTGCGCAAGCCGTTATAAGGTAACGGAAAAGGCTTGCGCAGTATTATAAGTAACGAAAAAGACTTGCGCAAGCCGTTATAAGGTAACGGAAAAGGCTTGCGCCAGTCGTTATAAGGTAACGGAAAAGGCTTGCGCAAGTCGTTATAAGGTAACGGAAAAGGCTTGCGCCAGTCGTTATAAGGGGATGAATAGGCTTGCGCAAGTCGTTATAAGGTAACGGAAAAGGCTTGCGCCAGTCGTTATAAGGTAACGGAAAAGGCTTGCGCCAGTCGTTATAAGGTAACGGAAAAGGCTTGCGCCAGTCGTTATAAGGTAACGGAAAAGGCTTGCGCCAGTCGTTATAAGGTAACGGAAAAGGCTTGCGCCAGTCGTTATAAGGTAACGGAAAAGGCTTGCGCAAGTCGTTATAATGTAACGAGAAAGGCTTGCGCAAGTCGTTATAAGGTAACGGAAAAGGCTTGCGCAAGTCGTTATAAGATAACGGAAAAGGCTTGCGCCAGTCGTTATAAGGTAACGGAAAAGGCTTGCGCAAGTCGTTATAAGGTAACGGAAAAGGCTTGCGCCAGTCGTTATAAGGTAACGGAAAAGGCTTGCGCCAGTCGTTATAAGGTAACGGAAAAGGCTTGCGCCAGTCGTTATAAGGTAACGAAAAGGCTTGAGCAAGTAAGTTAGTAGACGAGTCTTAGGACTGAATAGAACAACACAACACCCATTTTTTTCTTTAAAAAACCCTCGTGAAGTTTATTATGGGCCACTGGACGCCCCTGGGCGCCATTTTTGTTATTCCTCCCAAGCCCGGAGTTCTTCCACGAGCCTAATCTTGTGTGTGTGTGTGTGTTAGTTATTTCGTGGAAACGTTTCCTCCACGGTGGGTGAAGGAGGGACTTTCCCGTCTCCTTATCAAGATTTTGATTCTTTTTCCTTTCGTTTCCCTCCTCCTTTTTTTCCTTTTTCTCTCCTTCTCTTTCTTCAATCCATCTGAATTCATCTCCCCTTCCCAACCGATTCGCCGCGGTCCTTCAAGCTTCTGTCAAAACCTTTGCCGCGGCGGCGGGGTTTTTAAGGGGATCCCGTGGAGGCGATAAGGCAGGACCGTGTCCAAACAGACGTCTTCCTCACCTAATCTGACGCGAGGATCTCAGGCAAGTACAAGGTGCCAAGGCTGATGGCCGCCACAGATATACATACACAGTCTCTGGATTCTCCTCCCCTCCCCTCCCCTCCCCTCCCTTACAGCAGAGTATCTCTGACAGGCTGCTGCTGCATCTGTGGAATTTCCCCTCTACCCTCCCCTCCCCACCCCTTACAGCAGAGTATCTCTGACAGGCTGCTGCTGCTGCTGCATCTGTGGAGAGGGGAGGGAGGGGGGAATTCCCCTCCCCTCCATCCCTTCACACACAGGAACAACCCTCTGTGTGTGTGTGTGTGGTTCATTTAAAATCTTATGTCTTGGGGAGAAATAATAGCAAACAGACAGACTGAAGAAGAGCGCGGGATATGAAGAATGTGACAGGCAGAGTGAAATACTGGAGATGGAGGAAAATTTTGTGAGAGAAAAAGAGAGAGAGAGATAAACACACAAAAAAGAGAGAGAAACATAGAGAGAGAGGGGGGGAGAGGGGAGGAAGGGACAATTGAGGTGGATTGAAAAATTGTGAATCAGAGAAAATCAAGCGAAAAGGACGTAAACGAGATAATAAACGATAGTCAAGGGTCAAGATTAGTAATAAAGGGAGAGAGTGAGACAGACGCACACACACACAGAGAGAGAGAGAGAGAGAGGGAGAGAGAGTGGAAGGGAGGGAGAGACACAGAGTTTGGGCAAATAGAATGGAAAACATTGAGTCGGATTGAAACAGTACGAAATAGTGAAAATCAAGCGAAAGGGAGGTAAACGTAATAATAATGGAAAGCCAAGGGTGAAGATTATCGTTAAAGGGAGAGAGAGAGAGAGACAGAAATATAAAGGAAAATATTGAGGTGGATTGAAAAATTACGAACCAGTGAAAATCAAGCGAAACGGAAATAAACGTAATAATAAAGGAAAGCCAAGAGTGAAGATTATAGATAAAGGGAAAGAGTGAGACAGTAACACACGCAACAGAGAGAGAGAGAGAGAGAGAGAGAGAGAGAGAGAGAGAGACAGACAGAGAGGCAGATAAAGAAGGGACAACTTTGACTTGGATTGAAAAATTATGAAACAGAGAAAATCAAGGAGAAGGACATAAACGAGATAATAAAGGCAAGTCAAGGGTGAAGATTATCGAAGAAGGGAGAGAGAGAGAGAGACAGACACAAAGAGAGAGAGAGAGAGAGAAGAAATAAAAAGAAAGATCAACATTGAGTTGGATTGGAAAATTGTTAAACAGAGAAAATGAAGTGAAAGAGACATTAACGTAATAATAAAGGAAAGCCAAGGGTAAAGATTATCGTTAAAAGCAAAAAATAAGTTAGATAGGGAAAGAGAGAAAGTGTGAGTGAGAGAGAGAGAGAGAGAGAGGTGAGAAAAAAGAGGAAAACAATGAGTCGGATTGAAAAAATTACGAACCAGTGAAAATCAAACCTAAGGAAAAGAAAAAGGGGAAAGAGGTGTAAAAAGGAGGCGGCAAGAGAGTCTATAAAGAAAAAGAGAGAGGAAGACAGGTTAAAAGCAGTCAGGAAATAAAGATCCTGACTGTAGGAAAAATAAACAAAAAATTAGAAATCAAGAGGGAATGTAAAAAAAAATATTGACATTAACACAGAGTAACGAGGGAGAGAGAGAGAGAAAGAAAGAAAGGGAGAGAGAGTGTGTGTGTGTGAGAGAGAGAGGGGGGGGATGAAGAATCAAGGAAAACATTGAGTCGGATTGAAAAAAATACGAACCAGTGAAAATGAAACGAAAGGGACATAAACGAGATAATAAAGGAAAGCCAAGGATGAAGATTATCGATAAAGGTGGAGAGAGAAAGAGACAGAGAGGCAGAAAGAGAAAAGGAAATAATTGAGATGGATTGAAAAATTATGAATGAGAGAAAATCAAGCGAAAGGGACATCAACGTAATAATAAAGGAAAGCCAAGGGTGAAGATTATTGTTAAAGGGAGAGAGTGAGACAGACGCAGAAAGAGAGAGAGAGAGAGAGAGAGAAGAAAAAGATAAAAGGGAAACATTGAGTCGGATTGAAAAAATTACGAACCAGTCAAAATTAAACGAAAGAGACGTAAACGAGAAAATAAAGGAAAGCCAAGGATGAAGATTATCGATAAAGGGAGACAGTGAGAGAGAGAGAGAGAGAGAGAGAGAGAGAGAGAGAGAGAAAGCCAGAAAATGAGAGAAGGAAAACATTGAGGTGGATTGAAAAATTATGAAGCAGAGAAAATCAAACGAAATTGAAATAAACGAGATAATAAAGGAAAGCCAAGGATGAAAAATATCGATAAAGGGAGAGAGTGGGACATACAGAGAGAGAGAGAGAGAGAGAGACAGAGAGAGAGAGCAGAAAAAGAAAAGGAAAACATTAAGGTGGATTTAAAAAAGTACGAACCAGTGAAAATCAAGCGAAAGAGACATAAACGAGATAATAAAGGAAAGCCAAGGATGAAGATTATCGATAAAAGGAAGAGAGTGAGGCAAACACAGAGAAAGAGAGAGACAGAGAGCAGAAAAAGAGAAAAGGAAAACATTGAGATGGATTTAATAAAGTGCGAACCAGTGAAAATCAAGCGAAAGAGACATAAAAGATACAATAAAGGAAAGCCAAGGGTTAAGATTATCGATAAAGGGAGGGTTAGAGAAAGAGAGAGAGAAAGAGGGAGAGAAGAGAGAGAGAGGGAAGAGAGAGAGAGAAGAGAGAGGCAGAGTCTCCCTTCTTTTGGGTGGGCCTTTAATTGCAGACATAAAAGCTATTGTTCCCAGGGGATAATAATCTACCCCCTCTTCCCCCCCTCCCCTCTCTCTCTCCATCCCCCTCCCTCTTCCCCCTCCCCCGCTCCTAGTATATGTTGCAGTTTAGGCCAGCCATAAAGCCACGTTCAAGATTCGTTCCGCCGCCGCAGCAACAACAACACACCCGAAACCAACAACAGAACAGACAGAGAGAGAGAGAGAGAGAGAGAGAGAGAGAGAAAGAGAGAGAGAAGAAAAGAAATTACCCCTCCCCTTATAGGAGAAGCAGAAGCAGCAGCAGCAGCAATGGCGATCGTAAAGTCGGTTACGACGGTCAGTAAGAAGAGGAGTGAAGAGGTCACGGGGTCACTGTGGATAAAAGGGGAACGGCGAGGAGGGGCGGCGAAGGGAGGGAGGGGAAGGAAAAGAGGGGAGGGGGAAGGAACGCTGGAATTTACAGCTGGCGCCTGGCCGGAACCTGCACAGGCTACTACTACTACTACTGTGGCTGGGAGACAAGAGACGACAAGGTCCTGTCCTAGATGATTAAGACGACGACGAGGAGGAGGAGGAGGAGGAGAAAAAGGGAAAAGAAAAGGGGAAAACAAAAGGGAAGGAAGAAGGAAGCCAAATAATAACGTTTCGGGCCCCCTGAAGTGAACACTAGACATGCTAAATTATGCCCCTTCCACCCCAACCCCTCACCCCCATTATTTCATAGAATAGTTTGTCCTCATAGACCACAACGTTCCATATTTTATTTATTTAAGGCAAAATCCCCCTTTAATAACATAGGAAGGGAATTGAAAAGGAGGGGGAAGAATGTGGAAGGTAGCTCAGCAAGGGTTGACTAGAGAGGGTATGGTTTAAGGATCCTACCCTCCTCCTCGCCACAGCGGCGGTGTTTCAACCTAAAGGTGTTTGCCCAAGGTCTTCGACCCCGATACATGTACCTCCTAAAATAGGTGAAGGTGTTACACGGGCATGTTGTGAGATCTTTGATTGATTAAACAAAAATACCCAGAGAGAGAGAGAGAGAAAGAGAAAGAGAGAGTGCAGGAGGCATCCCCGACATGATCAGGTAAGCCCCGCAGTCAGTCACTCTGGGGGGTTTGAAGCGATTGCGAGAAAGGGGGAGAGAGGGGGGGAATGAATGCAAAATGTTCTGGATGACGGGAGACTGGATTTTTTTTTGTGGGGAACAAGAAAAAAAAATAACGCTCCCCAATTCTCGCCTCCATGCCAAGAGCAGTATTTTAGGGACAGTTGGCCGACTGGGATCAGAAGGAAGAAGGGAAAAAAAACAGCAACACAACTCATTTAATTAATATGTCATTTATTCATATATTATATATATATTAATAAAGAAGAATAGAAAGGTAGATGAAGAGAAGGATATAGGGCGATGGATGTAGAGAGAAGGATAGAGAAAGAAATATATAGAGAGAGAAGCACATCAGGATTAAAAGAGAAGGAAAGACAGATAAGGATACTGAGAGAAGTATAGAAGGATAGATGAAGAGAAGAATATAGAGAGAAGGATAGAGAGAGAAGTATTAAAGGATATAAGAATAAAAAAGAGAGGAATAGAGAGATAAGGTCGCAGACAGAAGCATAGAAAGACAAATGAAGAGAAGGATATAGGGCGATGGATATAGAGAGAAGGATAGAGGGAGAAGAATAAATGGAGATAAGGATAAAAAGAGAAAGATTGAGAAATAAGGTTACAGAGAGGAGCATAGAAGGATAGATGAAGAGGAGGCGGTGGATATAGAGAGATGGATAGGAAAAGAAGTATAGATAGAGAAGCACATAAGGATAAAAAGAGAAGGAAAGAGGAATAAGGTTACAGAGAGAAGCATAGAAGGATAGACGGAGAAAAGGATATAGGGCGATGGATGAAGAGAGAAGGATAGAGAGAGAGAAGTATTAAAGGACATAAGAATAAAAAAGAGAAGAATAAAGACATAAGGTTACAGAGAGAAGCATAGAAGGATAGACGAAGAAAAGGATGTAGGGCGATGGATGTAGAGAGAAGGATAGAGAGAGAAGTATTAAAGGACATAAGGATAAAAAAGAGAAGAATAAAGACATAAGGTTACAGAGAGAAGCATAGAAGGATAGATGAAGAGAAGGCGATGGATATAGAGAGAAGGATAGAGGGAAAAGAATAAATGGACATAAGAATAAAAAAGAGAAGAATAAAGACATAAGGTTACAGAGAGAAGCATAGAAGGACAGATGAAGAACAGGATGTAGGGCGATGGATGTAGAGAGAAGGATAGAGAGAGAGAGAAGTACTAAAGGACATAAGGATAAAAAGAGAAGGATTGAGAAATAGGGATACAGAGAGAAGCATAGAAGGATAGATGAAGAGAAGGCGGTGGATGTAGAGAGAAGGATAGAGAGAAAAGTATTAAAGGACATAAGGATAAAAAAGAGAGGAATAGAGAGATAAGGTTACAGAGAGAAACACAGAAGGACAGATGAAGAGAAGGATATAGAGAGAAGGATAGAAGATTATGGATAGATCCTTCTCCTTTTCCATATATATGTAAAATCTATAATTTAGTGCATAATTAATTAATTTGGACATTGACCAAGTGAGGGGAGGGAAGGGAAGGGAAAGAGAAAAAAGAGAAAAAGGATGAAAATCAGCCCTTACGAAATTACCAAAACTCCACCTCATGGCTCCCACTCATTTTCCCCTGTGAACGAGCCCGGGCTATTAAATCTCAAAAAAATAAAAATGTACCTATATGGGGTAAGAAAAGGAACAGAAACCTTTGAAAATTTCCTATAGGAAATTAAAAACAAGTTTCAGGATGAAACAACACAACAAACACACAGGGGAAGGTAAAAAGGCCAATAAAAAATTATTATATTTATATAATTTTTTTTAAAAAAAACACTAATTAAAGATCAAAATTTTAATTATTTATAAGTAAGGAAAGAGAAGGAAACTAAAAGAAAAAACAATTTCATGCAAAAACAAAGAAAAATTATCTGTAAGAGATAAATTTGAAGTGAGAAAAAATTAAAATAAAAAAAAGAAAACGTAGAGAAAAATTGGACAATGAAAGATCTTATTAATTTTTAAAGCTACGAAACGTCATATATTTTACTCGACCTTAAAATCCATAGAAAAATACCATTTATATGGAGTGAAAATAAGGTAAAAGGACACAGGTTGACCGAGAGATTTTTTAGAAATAAGGGGTTTTTCCTCCCCACCCCTGTGCAGTTGATATAGAAAAACGGGGGGTTCCGAGGGTTCCGGTCCGGTCGAGGTTGGCGATTGAAACGCTTCGACGTTTCGACGCCCCAAAGCAGTGGCTCCGTCGTTATCGTCATCATCTTTCTTGGCGCCGAGCGCGAGATCACTGTCGGATCATATATTTTATTCTACCTTAAAAAAACAAAAAAAGAAATACCAGTTATATGGAGTGAAAATAAGGTAAAAGGACAAAAAGTCACAGTGTTGACCGAGAGATTTTTTAGAATTAAGGTTTTTCTCTTCTCCCCTCCCTTTCTTCCCTGTGCAGCTGATCCAGAAAAAAAGAAGGGTTCCGAGGGTTCCGGTCAGGGTTGGCGATTAAAACGCTTCGACGTTTCGACGCCCCAAAGCAGTGGCTCCTCCGTCGTCATCGTCATCATCTTTCTTGGGGCCGAGCCCGAGATGAGTGTCGGGAAAAACCAAATTTTTCCCGGGGTCAACGTGAATAAGTAGAGAGAGAACCTCGACGGCGCCGTTCACGAGAGAGAGAGAGAGAGAAAAAAAAATCAGCCGGTAAATCAATCTAAAAGGAGGTTGTGTTTGATTGATTGGACGACAGGATGGAGTCCTGTGACGTCATCAAAGGTCGGAGGCTGGGTTCGAGGCTATACGCTCTGTGTGTTTTTTCTCTCTCTCTAAGGAAGATGGAGGTGAGGCTCGCGAGATTTACGACTGGTGCTTGTGGCAGTAAAGCCAAGGCCCCTTTAACAACAGCGCCGCAGTGGCGCCTCGGCGGAGGGCGGAGGAGGGGAAGAAGGAGGGAAACTCTCGGCTGCACACCGCCGTTTATGACGTCACCTGCGCGCGGAAGTGTCCCCCCGCATGTGGGCGGGCGTCGACGGGTTACTTTACAATGGGGTGATGACGTCACGCGACGCCATATATATCGAGGAGCGACCCCGTGACCCCCACTCAAAAAAAACCCGCACCATAAAAACCCTTCTATAGGTAAACGGGCCAATCACAACGTTATAAATGAGGGGCAGCCTCTTTAAAAAGGGGGTTTTCCCCCCCTCCCTTTTGTACGTCGTGACGTCACCGGCATAAGGGGACCCATGGGGAGAGAAAAAACTCACACAAACCCATAATTTGTAACTAATACTTATTCATGAGGAAAAGATGGGGAAAATGGCTGAGTGAGGGTGAACTCAGGTTAAAAAGAGGGGGAGAAACTAAAAGGATGAAATTTTTTTTTTTTTAAAGTTTGGTGTGCCACAGGGGTCTATTCTAGACCCACATTCTCACCACCCCTTTCCAAAAATCAACGTTAAAAAGGGGAAGAAAAAATTAATAATATCACCAAAGCTGTAAGGATGAAATTAATTTTTTTTTATTAAGTTGGTGTGCCACAAGGGTCTATTCTAGACCAACCCCCTTCATACTGTCGATCCTAAGACTAATCGGATGAAAAACCCTCCACGCTAACCTATCTTGTTTGTATTTTTTTTATTTATTTTTATGACTTTGTCCCAAGACGTATGCGATGCGCTGTCCAAGAGTTAGGACAGGTCCGTTAATTAACTAATTTAAAAAAAATTAGGACACGAAGAAGAGTCAAACTTAGAGGATTGCTTGTATAAAAATTTCTAAACCCAATTTAAAGCAACAGTTTTATTAAATCTATGAGCCGTGAAATTCGAGCTATATGAAAAAAAAACTATTAAAAAAAACCACCCCTTACTTTTTAATTTTTTTTCCGACACCGAAACGTCTTAATTAAATTTTTTTTAACCCATATCATAAAATGGATTTGACATTTTGGAAAAGTTTGAACTGTCTTCTACTAAATTTACAGACCATTTAAAGTAACAGTTATCAAAATGCGAAGAGAGAAAAGGACCGGAAAACCCTGAGCCATCCTCTTTTCACCTAAACGTAGGTCGACGTAAGCAGAAAGACAGAGGAAAAGGGCGGCGAGATGAGACACACAGAGAGAGGGAGCGGGGGAAGTGAGGAAGGGGAGAGAGAAATATAAAGAGACAGATAGAGAGAGAGAGAGAGGAAGCGGGGGAAGTGAGGAAGAGGAGAGAGAAATATGAAGCGACAGATAGAGAGAGACAGTTGGGGAAATATTAAGAGACAGAAGAAGAAGAAGAGCGCGCGGAAGAGAACGTAACAGACAGAGTGAAATACGGATAGAGAAAATTTTTGTGATAAGATAAGATAGACGGGGATAAACACACACACATAGAAAGAGAGAGAGAGAGAGAGGCAGAAAGAGAAAGGAATACTTTTAGGTGGATTGAAAATTAAGAACCAGTGCAAATAAAGCGAAAGAGACATAAAAGAGACAATAAAGGGAAGCCAAGTATGAAGATTATCGGTAAAAGGGAGAGAGTGAGACAGAGAGAAACAGAGAGAGAAAGAGAGGACGGGCTGGGAAAAGGAAAGAGAAATATTAAGAGTCAGATAGAAAGAAAGAGAAACAGTGGGGGTCGGATGACGCATGAAACAGTTGGAGAAATATTAACAGACTGACAGACGAGACAGATGGAAAAGTCGTGAAGAGAATGTGACAGACAGAAGAGTGAAATACTGACAGAGAAATTTTGTGACAGAATAAGATAGATAGAGATAAACACACACACAGAGAGAGAGAGAAAGAGAGAGGCAGAAAAAGAAAGGAAAACATTGGGTCGGATTGAAAATATACGAACCAGTGAAAATCAAGCGAAATGGGACATAAAAGAAACAATAAAGGAAAGAAGCCAAGAGTGAAGATTATCGATAAAGGGAGAGAGAGAGACAGACAAAGAAAGACAGAGAGAGAGAGGCAGTAAAAGAAAGAAAAAACATAGAGATGTATTGAAAAATTATGAAGCAGAGAAAATCAAGCGAAAGAGACATAAACGAGATAATAATAAGGGAAAGCCTAGGGTGAAAAGATTATCGATAAGCAAAGAAAGAGACAAGCACAGAGAAAGAACACGCGCCCCAGGGTGGGAGAAACGGAAATGAACTGTAAGAGCTATGTATAAGGAGAAAGAGCAGAGGAAAAGGGCGAGATGAGACACAGAGAGAGAGAGAGAGAGAGAGAGAGAGAGAGAGAGAGAGAGAGAGAGAGAGAGAGAGAGAGGCAGAAAGAGAAAGGAAAACTTTTAGGTGTATTGAAAATTAAGAACCAGTGGAAATAAAGCGAAAGAGACATAAAAGAGACAATAAAGGAAAGCCAAGTATGAAGATTATCGGTAAAGGAGGAGCGTGAAACAGACACACACATAGAGAGAGAACAGTGAAGAGAGAAAAGAGGGAACAGAGAAGAAGGAGAAGAGAAAGAAGAGAGAGACGGAGAGAAGGAGAAGAAAGGGGGGAAGACATATAGAAGAGAGAGAGAGAAAGAAGAAGAAGAAGTAAATGAAGAAGAGAGTAATATTAACAGACAGATAGAAAGAAAGAGAAACAGTGGGGGTTCGGATGACGCATGAACAGTTGGAGAAATATTGACAGACAGACAGACGAGACAGAAGAAGAGTGGGAAGAGAATGTGAACAGACAGAAGAGTGAAATACGGATAGAGAAATTTTGTGACAGAGAGAGAGAGAGAGAGAGAGAGAGAGAGAGAGAGAGAGACGAGGGGAACCGAACAAAGAAAGAAAGACAGACAGACAGAAAGAACGTGACACGGAGAAAAACAGAAGCAAAGAAAGAGACAAGCCAGGTTTTGAGAAACGGAAATGTACAGTAAGAGCTATGTATAAAAAAGCGGAAATGGCAGCGGAAAAGAGCGAGATAAGACACACAGAAAGAGAAAGAGAGAGAGAGAGAGAGAGAGAGAGAGAGAGAGAGAGGCAGAAAGAGAAAGGAAAACTTTTAGAGGTAGATTAAAAACTAAAAAACAGTAGAAATAAAGCGAAAGAGACATAAAAGAGACAGTAAAGGAAAGCCAAGTATGAAGATTTATCGGTAAAAGGGAGAGAGTGAGGCAGACACACACACACAGAGGGAGGGAGAGAGAGAGAAAAGAGAGAGAGAGGGAGCGGGGAGAAGACGTGGGAAGAGGAGAGAGAAATATGAAGAGGCAGAGAGTGAAAGAAGAAAGGGAAAACAGGGTCGGGGATGCAAGAACAGTTGGAGCAATATTAACAGGGAGAAGAGACAGTAGTTAAATTAAAAAAAAATTATTTACATATTGGAAAAACGGAAATTTTAAAATTCTTGCGTAAAATGAGACTGTTTCACGATGACGTAGGTCAATCCTAATGGGTGCAGTCAGGCTTCAACGGCCAGAGCTTTCTACCAATTAGACAGTGACGTCAGTAGAGTCAAATAAATCGTTTTTTTTAAGCGGGGGTTGTTTTTTCTCCTCAGGAATATGTTTTTAATCGATTCTAGTAAAAAGGAAACTTAAAAAATTGGGCCTAGAATTTACAAATTTCTAAAGTTTCGTTTAATCTCCCTCTCAATTTTTTTTACTTTCTCCACTTTTCCTACTTTACAGTATTTTTTTCCCCTCGCGGTGGTTTTTTTTACGATTCTCCCTGTCCTTCACCCTTTTTCCACCATAGATGTCTGTCTCTCTCTCTCTCTCCCCCTCCCTTCCCTTTTTTATGTTTCTTTCCCCTTAGCCACTTTCTCACGCTTCTTGTCAGAGGAAGAATTTTTTTTCAATAAAAAAAATAATAGTAATAATAATAATAATATGAAGAAATCCGGAAAGTCAAAGGATGTTTACTTAAGCTAACCATTATAATTTTTAAAAAGGCTAATGTGTAAAAAAAATAAAAAGAATAACAGGAATCGAGCACAAAGACAGTAAATGGCCACAGTTTAAGGTGAAATAAATAAAAAATGCCAGAGAATAAGGAAAGAGACGAAGACGATTTGAAGAGAAAAGGGAAAATAAGAGGTTTAAAAGACTGCAAATCATTGTAATAACATCAGGATAATAATTTTATAAGAGATGGGAGAGGGTGGGGGAGAGAGAAAAGGGAGAGAAGAAGGAAATGAGAGAGAAAAGAGAAGGGAAGAGTGAGAGATGAGGGAGGGAGAAGAGAGAGAGTCAAGAGAGAGAAGAGAAGGGGGAATAGAGAGAAGGAAGGAGAGGGATAAAAGAGGGAGAGAAGGGAGAAGAAGAGAGAGGAAAGGGAAAGGGACGATGACGATTTAAACAGCATATTAGGGAAAATAAGAGGTTTAAAAGACTGCAAATCATTGTAATAACATCAGGATAACAATTTTATAAGAGATGGAGAGTGAAGAGAAAAGAGAAGAAGAATGAGAGGAAAGAGGGAAAGTGAGATGAGAGGGAGAAGAGTCAAAAGAGAAAGAGGGAATAGAGAGAGGAAAAAGGGAGAGAGGGAGAAGAAGAGGGAAGGAAAGAGACTAAGACGATTTAAACAGCATATTAGGGAAAAAATAAGAGGTTTAAAAGACTGCAAATCATTGTAATAACATCAGGATAACAATTTTATAAGATAAAATATTTAATAAAAAGGTGTACAGTTTAAGGTGAAATAAATAAAAAAAACGCAGAGAATAAGGAAAGAGACGAAGACGATTTAAACAGCATATTAGGGAAAAAATATGAGGTTTAAAAGACTGCAAATCATTGTAATAACATAAAAATAATAATTTTATAAGATAAACTATTTAATAAAAAGGTGTAAAGAAGAGAAGAGAGGAAAAGGATAATGTTTGAAGGTATAAACGGTAGAAAAAATATTAAAAAATAATAAAAAAAATTAGGAGTGTGTTATTAAGTAAGAGAATAATATTGATTTCAAAGACAATAACAACATAAAATTTACAATATGAAGCACAGTGGGATTTTTTAGATTCAGTAGAGTGAGTTTGTTGGCTGCTGAAAGGGCAACGAGAGACACAGACATAAAGTGAGAGAGAGAGAGAGAGAGAGCAAGGTGGGTGGGAGACAAGGTAGAGAACCTCCTCGACGGTAATAAAAGGTAATTCCGCGCCCATAAACAGGATTGTTCGACACTCACACAGAACCTTTAAGCACTTTACAGTTCAAACGACGACGCCAACACTCGACAATTACGTAAAAGAGGGAGCGGCAGAGGGAGGGAGAGGGAGAGGGAGAAGAAGAGGGGAAGCACAGACAGACAGGAGTAGAGAAGAATAAAACGATGGGAGGTGAAATTGCGACCGACTCGGGAATCGTTGGCATCCAGAAAATGTCAGTTTTATTATTATCATTATCGTCGCCATTTTGGGTCTCGTCGCCATTTTGGGTCTCGTCGCCATTTTGGGGCTCGTCGCACGTGTCCGGTTATTATAAGCGCCATCCTGTCACGGTGGAGCTCTGACTTTTGAGCCACACTGTACTCGTCCGGAATTGACCTACGTCATTGTAAGCACAATTTAACGCCATTTTATGACGTGTTAAAAATAAGGAAGACATGTTATACACGCGGTTTGTGCGAAAATACTGAGAAAAAAAAAGAGGTCAGTGTGAGTGTGTGTGTGGGTTTTTTTATTTCGTGTGTGTATATATATTTCTTTTATTCATGTACCTCTACTTTTATAACCCGATAGAATGCATTAAATAGTCTGAAAAAATATTTTTTTTAGGAAAAGGACAACGGTAGTATGGTAACAGGATGGGAGAGGGAGAAGAGAGAGGAGTTAGAGAAGGGAGAGAAGGGAGAAGGGGGAAGAAGAGAGAGAGGGGAGACAGAAGAGAGAGAAGAAGGAAAGAAGAGTGAGAAAAGAGAGGGAAAGAGAGAGAGAGAAGGCAGAGGGAGAAGAGAGGGTGAAGAGAGGGGGAATAGAGAGAGGGAGGAGAGGGATAAAAGAGGGGGAGAAGGGAGAAGAGAGAGAAGTGAGAGAGAAAAGAGAGAGAAAAGAGACAGAAGATGGAGGAGAAAGAGAAATGAGAGGGAAGAGAGAGGGAGAAGATAAGGTCAAGAGAGAGAAGAGAGGGAGAAGAGAGGGAGGGAGGACAGAGATAAAAGAGGGAGAGAAGTGAGAAAAGAGAGAAGAGAGACAAGAGAGAGAAGAGAGAGAAGATGGAGAAGAGAGAGAAATGAGAGGGAAGAGAGAGGGAGAAGAGAAGGTCAAGAGAGAGAATAGAGGGAGGAGAGAGAGAGGGAGGGATGAGAGAGAGGGAGAAGTGAGATAAAAGAGGGAGAGAAGGGAGAAGAGAAGAGAGAGTGAAAAGAGAGAGAGATGAGAGAAGATGGAGAAGAGAGAGAAGAGAGGGACGGAAAGAGAGAGGGAGAAGTGAGAGAAGAGAGAGACATGGAGAAAAGAAGAGAGTAACATTAAGAGTCAGATAGAAAGAAAGAGAAACAGAGGGTGTCGGATGACGCATGAACAGTTGGAGAAATATTAACAGACGGAAGAGAGACAGTAGAAAAAATTGGGGAAGAGAATGTGAACAGACCACAAGAGTGGAATACGGCTAGTAGAGAAAAATTTTATGAGAGAGAATTAGATAGACAAAGATAGATAAACACACACACACAGAAAGAAAGAAAGAAAGAAAGAAAGAAAGAAAGAAAGAAAGAAAGAAAGAAAGAAAGAAAGAAAGAAAGAAAGAAAGAAAGAAAGAAAGAAAGAAAGAAAGAAAGAAAGAAAAAGAAAGAAAGAAAGAAGAAAGAAAGAAAGAAAGAAGAAAGAAAGAAAGAAAGAAAGAAAAGAAAGGAAAAGAAAGAAAGAAAGAAAGAAGAAAGAAAAGAAAGAAAGAATAAAAGAGAGAAAGAAAGAAAGAAAGAAAGAAAGCAAAAGAAAGAAAAATAAAGAAAGAAAGAGAAAGAAAGAAAGGATGGAAGAAAAAAGAAAGAAAGAAAGAAAGAAAGAAAGAAAGAAAGAAAGAAAGAAAGAAAGAAAGAAAGAAAGAAAGAAAGAAAGAAAGAAAGAAAGAAAGAAAGAAAGAAAGAAAGAAAGAAAGAAAGAAAGAAAGAAAGAAAGAAAGAAAGAAAAGGAAAGAAAGAAAGGAAAGGAAAGAAAGGAAAGGAAGAAAGAAAGGAAAGGAAAGAAAGAAAGAAAGAAAGAAAGAAAGAAAGAAAGAAAGAAAGAAAGAAAGAAAGAAAGAAATAAAGCAAAGAAGAAAGAAAGAAAGAAAGAAAGAAAGAAAGAAAGAAAGAAAGAAAGAAAGAAAGAAAGAAAGAAAAAGAAAGAAAGAAAAAGAAAGAAAGAAAAAGAAAGAAAGAAAAAGAAAGAAAGAAAAAGAAAGAAAGAAAAAGAAAGAAAGAAAAAGAAAGAAAGAAAAAGAAAGAAAGAAAGGAAGAAATAAAGGAAGAAAGAAAGGAAGAAAGAAAGGAAGAGAGAAAGAAAGGAAGAAATAAAGGAAGAATTAAAGGAAGAAATAAAGGAAGAAAGAAAGGAAGAGAGAAAGAAAGGAAGAGAGAAAGAAAGAAAGAAAGAAAGAAAGAAAGAAAGAAAGAAAGAAAGAAAGAAAAAGAAAGAAAGAAAGAAAGAAAGAAAGAAAGAAAGAAAGAAAGAAAGAAAGAAAGAAAGAAAGAAAGAAAGAAAGAAAGAAAGAAAGAAAGAAAGAAAGAAAGAAAGAAAGAAAGAAAGAAAGAAAGAAAGAAAGGAAGAAAAGAAAAATGGAAAGAAAGAAAGCAGGAAGGCAAGAAAGAAAGAAGAAAAAGAAAGAAAGAAAGAAGGAAAGAAAGAAAGAAAGAAAGAAAGAAAGAAAGAAAGAAAGAAAGAAAGAAAGAAAGAAAGAAAGAAAGAAAGAAAGAAAGAAAGAAAGAAAGAAAGAAAGAAAGAAAGAAGGAAAGAAAGAAGGAAAGAAAAAAGAAATTGATACGAAAATGAATCTCGGGGGAGTGTGTATGTATATATATATATCCTTCCTTGTCTGTTCATATCTGTTTTACTCTCCGGTCCAGGAGACTCAGTGAGTGAGTGGTGACGTCACTGTCGTCAGTCACAACACCTCTATGAGGGACCCCAAAGAAGTTGTTGTGTCGAATTGTTTGAAGCAGAGAAAAATCGATTTTTTTTTATAAATGTCCATGGAGCTTCTTCCATCTAAGAGGTTTTGTGTGTGAGAGATTCTCATACCAGAGATAGTTTGCAATTATATCTTTCTTCCTAGCTCAATCCGTGTGTGGGGGGGAATATCTCTGGTTTGTTATATTTTCGAGCACTTACGTTCATCTTGATTTATGAGACATTATTACAGAAATAAAAAAACATGATAAAAAACATTTAATCAAACCTATAAAGAAACAGAAGAGAGGAAAAGGTGTAATGCTTGAAAGTATAAACTGTAAAAAAAAATATGTTACTTTAAAAAAAAGGATTAAAAAAAAGGAGTGTGTGATTAAATAAGAAAATAAAATGTGTTTCAAAAAACCACAAAAAAAATAAATAATTTACTATATGAAGCACAAGGTCAAAAAAAATATATATAGGAATGTATGACTTGATCTCAATATTCAGATAGAAAAAAAAGTATTATTATTATTATTATTATATAAAGAGTATGAATTAAAACAATAATAAAGAATCAATTTTTAATTTTTTTATGAGAAAATCAGCCCATAAAGACAATGGAGGAAAGGAGAAAGTAAAAAAAGTAGGATAATTAGAGGGAAGTAACATCAGAATAAATTAAATTTTAACACACACACAAAAAAAGAACATACATTCTAAAAGGGAGACAAAAAATATTTTTAAAATAGGCAGGAAAAGTAGAAGAAAAATATTTTTTTTATTTGAGGTAACACAGTAACAAGAATAATTTAAGATGACCCAGGGAAAAGAAAAAAAGTCAGAATAAGCTAATTGATTTATTTACAAGGTGAATTTTTTCATAATTTGCAGTAATTTACAGTAAATATGAAGGAAAAGACGTTTCGAATACCTTATATATAATGCTGTATGAAGATGTATACATAAATATAGTGTTGTAATTACAACGATGAAATATAATTTCTCAATTAAAGTAAGATGTAAAATATTATCCTGACCTGTTGTTTATCCGGGGATAAACATTTCATTATCAATAAACTGAAGGTTCTGTTTGAAATATAAATAAATAAATGTTTATTTTTAAGAAAAATGGTAAATTTAAGACAAAAAAAATATAATTTCGAGGTTAGGAATTTAAGGAAGAACTTAATGAAGGGGGGCAAAATTAAAAAATCAGACAAATAAATATATTTATAAAGCCAAGGGTTAAGCAAACTATTAACAAACAAAATGTATGTAAACCAATTCAACACAAGAAGAAGATAAAAAGTATGTAGACTTGTTCCAACAATTACCAGGGATGAAACGAGAGACAACAATGAAACATAACAATCCTTAACATTGTAGAAGCTGATTCTTTCCTAAAAACATAAGATTAAAAATTTTCAAAAGTTTTTCATGGAGAACATGGATTTTAATAACATAATAACATAAAGGTTGAGTTAAAAAAATTATTTATAAGGTAAAATGATGTTATAAAAGGATAAAAACAGTTTTTGTAAAGAATAATAATAATAATAAATGTTATCAAAAATAGATAAAATTATGTTATAAAAGGATAAAAAAAAATTTTTTGGAAAGAATAATAATAATAAATGTTACCAAAAAAAGGTAAAATGATGTTATAAAAGGATGAAAAAAATTGTAAAGAATAATAATAAACAATAATAAATGTTACCAAAATAAAAGGTAAAATGATGTTATAAAAGGATGAAAAAAATTGTAAAGAATAATAATAAACAATAATAAATGTTACCTAGAAAAAAAGGTAAAATGATGTTATAAAAGGATGAAAAAAATTGTAAAGAATAATAATAAACAATAATAAATGTTACCAAAATAAAAGGTAAAATGATGTTATAAAAGGACAAAAAAAATTGTTTACAATAATAATAATAATAATAATAATAAATGTTATCATGAAAAAAAAGGCATTTCTGTTACCCAAAAGTTACAATGACTAAAATAAAGCGAAACGAATTTGGCCTCAAAAGCGTTCAAAAGTAGAATAAAATTTATGTTTTTTCAGACGTTTCGAAAACGTCGTCATCACCTTCAGAGTCCCCTTTTTTAAAATTGACACAGTGACAAAAAAAAAATTTTTATGCCACTGAAAGGTTTAAATCCAATGCAGAAAGGTCCAGAAGAGGAAGAGAGAGGGAAAAAAACCAACAATTGAATTGGTAACACCTGAGGATGTACCGATTTATGCGGACGAAACGTTCTGTACCCTGTACTCATTTAATTGGACATGTGACACTAGAATTTCGTCCATTGCATATGACGTCATCGTAAATAAATATTTGAGGCGAGAAATAAATTTATCTCTTCAAGGTGTATCAGAAGTGAGGTGAAAAAGATGGAGATAAGTGAGTGGGGAAAAAAAGATAAAATTTTAAAACGGTTTGATCTTTTTAAAGGTCGAAGATAAGGAAGATTTATACAGGATGAGATAAAAAAAATATATAAGATAAGGTAAGATAAGATAAAGATTTTTAATGAATGCGAGGGGAGGAAATGAGGCAACGGAGAAGAGAGAGAGAGATAAGATAAGATAAAATGCAAGGGGAGATAAGGAGGATAAAGGGAGATAATAGACGGAACGTTTGATGTTTTTCTCTGTCTCTCGGGTTGGGTGATGAACCTTCGCCTCTCTTTAACGACCCGCGAGGAACAAGCGACGACGCGTAAATCAATTTGGTCCGTCCGCCATTACGAGTCGTCAAAGCCGAGTTTTAACTGCCTCATTAGCTCTTTATCTCTCTCCTTTTCTCTTTCTCCCTCTTTTTCTCTGTCATTTTCTCTCTCTTTCTCGCCTTTTTCCCCCCCTCCTCTCCTCTCCTCTCCTCTCCTCATCTCTTGGGTGTGACCTTTCATCCTTTACGTCCGAGACACTCGACGACTCGTGGCAAACAAGTGGAAAGGACGGAAATCGGGGTGAAAATAGGAACGGAAAACACAACAAAGAAAGGACAAGGGGAAAAAAAGTAGAAGAGAAAGAGAAAGAGAAGAAACTCAGACCCCCCATAAAAAAATTCCTGGAAAACCGATATAAAAATTACGGTTTGGAGGAGTTTTTCCCCCAAGCGTCTAGAATCGTTTTAACATTTTTTTTTTAAAAAAAACATACTTTCCTATAATTCAGTATAGTTCTTAAACATTCCGCAAAAGGTAAATGGAAACCGTAGGAAAGTCTCAGACTCCTCCAATTACATTAGACAATCTAAGAGGTGGAGAGAAAAAAAAAGGGGAGAAAGAAACGATTATCTGAAGAAAAGTAAAAAAACTGTAAATACATTACCGTTTTGTAGCTTTTATAATTAAGAATCAAACGAGACGAAAGAGCGGTAGAGGCAGAATGGTAAAGGAAAACAAAACGAGGAAGACAGACAAGCAGGGGGAAGGGGGGAGGGAGGATGGAAAGAGAGAGAGAGAGAGACGAGGGGAAACGAAACAAAGAAAGACAGAAGACAGAAAAAGAACGTGACACGGACAGGGTGAGAAAAACAGAAGCAAAGAAAGAGACAAGCACAGAGAGAAAGACACACGCCAGGGTGGGAGAAACGGAAATGAACTGTAACAGCTATATATAAGGAGAAAGACAGAGGAAAAGAGCGGGATTAGACAGACAGAGAAAGAGAGACAGAGAGAGAGAGAGAGAGACGAGGGGAAACGAACAAAGAAAGAAAGACAGACACAGAAAGAACGTGACACGGACAGGGAGAGAGAGAGAAACAGAAGCAAAGAAAGAGACAAGCACAGAAAGAGAGAGAAAGAGAGAGAGACGAGGGGAAACGAACAAAGAAAGAAAGAAGACAGACACAGAGAAAGAACGTGACACGGACAGGAAGAGAGAAAAACAGAAACAAAGAAACAGACACACAGAAAAAGAAACAAGAACAGAGAAAGACACGCCAGGGTGGGAGAAACAGAAATGAACTGTAAGAACTATATAAGGAGAAAAACAGAGAAAAAAGGGGCGAGATGAGACAAGCACAGAAAGAGAGAGAGAGAGAGAGAGAGAGAGAGAGAGAGAGAGAGAGAGAGAGAGAGAGAGAGAGAGACGAGGGGAAACGAACAAAGAAAGAAAGACAGACAGAAAAAGTACGTGACACGGACAGGGAGAGAGAGTGAAAAACAGAGATGCAAAGAAAGAGAGACAAGCACAGAAAGAGAAATATTGTGAAAGAGTAATATAAATATAGACTGACAGTAAGAGGGAAAAAAGGAGAACAAAGGAGATAGCCAAAGAGAGAGAAAAATAGAGGAGGGGGAGAGAAAGGAAGACCATGAGACAGGAACACAGAAAAAAGAGATCAATAGAAACAGTTACAGATATATATAGGCAGACAGATATATATATATGTTTGTTTTTACTCTCAATGACATAGTAACTAAGATATTAGAAAGAGGACGAGGAGGGAGGGAGGGATGAGAAGACAATTATGGGTAAAGAGAGAGAAAAGGAAAAAAAAAAGGAAAGAGAAAAAGAAGAAGAAGAAGAGGGAAAGATGGAAGGAATATATCTAGAAGAGCCGGAATGGGGGAAGGAGGAGAAGAACACGACGAAGATGGCGAAAGGTGAACGGTAAAAAGTTTTTTTCTCCGTCCATCTTCACTTCTCTCTCTGTGTTATTATTTTATTTTTAAAAAAAGAATCGAAGGAGATGTTTTTCTGAAGAAAGAGCGGAACAGGGAGAATGATAAAGGAAAATAAAACCTGTTAATTAGGGTTTATGAGGGAGGGGAGGGGGAAGAGGGACAGTGACGCAAGAGCGCGGCGGTGACGTCATCTCCGGAAAAGAATGAGAGAGAGAAAGAAGAGAGAGAAAGAGATACGTCGTGACCTGCCAATAACGATAAAGATCTCTGATTGTGTTGAATCAACTCGCCGACGACAGAGAGAGAGAGAGAGAGAGAGAGAGAGAGAGAGAGAGAGAATAATAGATATCTCGATGACAGGCTCGATCTTTGACCAATTATCTCTGCCCTGTGAAGTAACAACAACAACAGCAACAAAGGCAGGCGGGAGAGTGAGAGTGAGATGAGACAAGGACCAAGGCAAACAAAGGAGAAGGAGAAGGAGGAGGAGAAAGGTGGGGGGAGGGGAAAGGAAGGATCGTCGTGATATGTCAGTTACTTCACAGAACCCTGTATAATGGGAAAACAATAATCCCTAGGAAGATGATAAAGAGAGTTTCATGGGAAAGACGACGCCGCTGGAGTCACATGCGCAATCTTCTCCAGGTCACAAAGTTCCTTCCCGTGCTCATCCCCAGGGAAGAGGAAAGTCATCAGTCGGCGAGGATCCCAGTTGGTCTCGGGAGAACGGGAGAGAATTTCTACATCTTTTCCTCTTATACCTTGTGAAGGGAAAATGAGAGAGAAGACGAAATAGAGAGAGAGAGAAGAGAAAGAGAAAAGTGAGAGAGGGAGAATAGAGAGGAGATAGAGAAGGGAGAGAAGGGAGAAGGGAGAGAGAGAAGAGAGAGAAGAAGGAGAGAAGAGACAGAGAAGATAGAGAGAATAAAGTGAGAAGAGAGAGGGAAGAATGGGAGAAGAAGGAGAAGAGAGGGAGAAGAGAGAGATGAAAGATGGAGTGATGGGAGAAGAGAGAGAGGAGAGAGACAAGAGAGTGGGAGAAGAGAGAGAAGATGGAGAGAAGAGAGAGGGAGAAGAGAGAGGGAGAAGAGAGAGGGAGAAGAGGGAGTGAAGACAGAGGGAGAAGAGAGAGAGAGAGAAAGAGAGAGAAGAGGGAGGGAAGACAGAGGGAGAACAGAGGGAGAAGAGAGAGATGAAAGTTTGAGTGATGGGAGAAGAGAGAGAGGAGAGAGACAAGAGAGAGAAGATGGAGAGAAGAGAGAGGGAGAAGAGGGAGAAGAGAGGGAGAAGAGAGAGATGAAAGATGGAGTGATGGGAGGAGAGAGAGAGGAGAGAGACAAGAGAGAGGGATGAAGAGAGAGAAGAGGGAGGGAGAAGAGAGAGGGAGAAGAGGGAGTGAAGATAAAGGGAGAAGAGGGAGTGAAGATAGAGGGAGAAGAGAGAGAGAAGAGAGAAAGAGGGAGAAGAGGGAGGGAAGATAGAGGGAGGAGAGATGGAGAAGAGAGAGATAAAAGATGGAGAGATGGGAGTAGTGAGAAAGGAGAGAGAGGAAGAGAGAGGGAGAAGAGAGAAGAGGGAGAGAAGAGACAGAAAAGAGAGAGAAGATAGAGAGTATAAAGAGAGAAGAGAGAGGGAAGAGAGGGAGAAGAGAGGAAGAGAGAGATGAAAGATGGAGTGATGGGAGAAGAGAGAGAGGAGAGAGACAAGAGAGAGAAGATGGAGAGAAGAGAGAGGGAAGAGAGGGAGAAGAGAAGGAGAAGAGGGAGAAGAGAGAGATGAAAGATGGAATGATGGGAGGAGAGAAAGAGGAGAGAGACAAGAGAGAGAGAGAAGAGAGAGAAGATGGAGAGAAGAGAGAGGAAGAAGAGAGAGAGAGAAAGAGGGAGAAGAGGGAGGGAAGATAGAGGGAGAACAGAGGGAGAAGTGAGGGAGAAGAGAGAGATAAAAGATGGAGAGATGGGAGAAGTGAGAAAGGAGAGAGAGAAGAGAGAAGAGGGAGAGAAGAGAAAGAGAAGAGGGAGGGGAGGTAGAGGGAGAATAGAGATTAGAGGGAGAGAAGAGAGACAGAAAAGAAGAATTTCAATTTCCCACGTACCGTAATCGCCGCAGCGTCGCAATTTATTCCTTATCTGTGACCGTCTCCTTCATTACCATTCCTATGATTCTCTCTCTCTCTCTCTCTCTCTCTCTCTCTATCTGTTTCTGATGAGATGATGACGTATCAGACTCAAATTATCCCCACGGTCTTCCTTAATTAAAAAGGAACCCCCCTGTCGCGCCTCTCTTTTTCCTTCCTCCACTTCCTGGAATAGAGAGAGAGAGAGAGAGAGAGAGGCGCAATCTTTTAATACGGATCTCCAGCAGGGGGGGTAACAAGTTTATTATCGGGGGGTTATTTCATCCTGACCGCCGATTATCGCGCCCTCATTAACTCCAGCGACTCTATCAACAGGCAGCGAGCGCGAATCAAATCTCCGCGTGACGTCACGACAAGTGACGTCATTCAGTCAAGTCAATAACACCAGCAATTTTTATCGTTTCTTGAGTCGACTTTTTTTGTGGTCGATCCCAACCGCTGCTATTTTTTCTATTCTCCAGGTCCTTTTGGAAGACATGGACGGGTAATTCAGCGAGAGATTCCTCTGTTACCGTTGTTCTTTGGAAAGGAGACTGAGAGTTTTGATTTTTTTAAGTCGAAACCGTGGCAACGATTTAAATTCTCGACGATAATCGAAACCGCTGCTTCGATACTATGCTGGATATCGATATATAAGCCTTCTTAGGGGGGGAGGGGGAAGCTCTGACGACCAAAGAGGACTTTTCTATCCTTTCTTCCCGATTTCATTAGTTAAGTTTCGTTCATTCCATCCTCCTTTCTACCTTCCTTCCTTCCTTTTTCCTCCCATTCATCCTTCCTTTACGCTTTTATTTATTGTTTTCTTCTACCCTCACTTTCTTTCTTATATATTAGATTCTCACCATTCTCTCTCCTTTCAATTATTTTTTATTTCATTAATTTATTTCCTCATCTTTATAACAATTAAAAGTGGATATGCGGTAAAAGGAGAGCGATGAAAAGTGAGACAGGGCAACAGAGAATTAAAACAAAAGAGAAAAAATGACAAAATAAATTGACGAAGGAAGAAATAATTGAAAGGAAAGAAATTATAATCTAAAAGAAATAAAGAAAGTGAGGGTAGATGAAAACAATAAATAAAAGCGTAAAGAAAAATAAAGGAAGAATGAATGGGAGGAAATAGGGAAGGAAGAAAAGGAGAAACAAGGATGGAATGAACGAAACTTAACTAATTAAATAAGGAAGAACGGTCGAAAGAAAGGACAGAAAAATAATTTTTCACTTATCAAACCATTGAATGAAAGAGGGGGAAATAAAGAAAAATTAAAAGCGGATACGTGGTATAAGGAGAGCGGGATGAGAAGTGAGACAGGGCAACAGAGAGAAATACAAAAAAATATATATTAATGATAAAATAAATTACGAAGGAAGAAATTTTATTGAAAGAACAGAGAAGTGTGACAATCAAAAATAGAGATAGAAAGTGAGGGTAGAAGTAAACGATAAATAAAAGCGGGAAGACAAAGAAAAGGCAGAATGAATGGAAGAAAAAAGGAAGGAAGGGAGAAACAAGAATGAAATGAACGAAACTTAACTAATGAAGTAAGGAAGAATGGTCGAAAAGAGAGGATGGAAAAAATGAAGAAAAATTAAAAGCGGATATGCGGTAAGAGGAGAGCGATGGAAAGTGAGACAGGGCAACAGAAAAGTAAAACAAAAGAGAAATAATGTTGCCTGTCTTCCATCCTTGTTTCTCCCTTCCTCCCTTTTTTCCTCCCATTCATTATCCCTTTATTTTTCTCTATGCTTTTATTTATTGATTCCGTTCATTCCATCCTTGCTTCTCCCTTCCTTCTTTCCTTTTTCGTCCCATTCATTTGTTGTTTATTTTTCTTTGCGATATTAATTATAGTTTTATTTTACCCTCACATTCTTTCTTTAATAATTTAGATTCGGACTTCTCTCCTTTCAATTATTTCCTCCTTGATTAATATTTTTTGTTATTATTTCTATTTTGTTTTATTTCTCTGTTGCTCTGTCTCACTTTCCATCGCTCTCCTTTTACCACCGCATATCCGCTTTTTAATTTTTATCCATTCCCCTCTTTCATTCAATGGTTTGTATAGTGAGAAATTATTTTTCTGTCCTTTCTTTCGACCGTTATTCCTTATTTAATTAGTTAAGTTCCGTTCATTCCGTCCTTTTTCTCCTTTTCTTCCATCCTTTTTCCCATCATTCATTATTCCTTTATTTTTCTTTACGCTTTTATTTATTGTTTTCATCTACCCTCACTTTCTTTACTTGTTTCAGATTATAATTTCTTTCCTTTCAATTATTTCTTCCTTCGTCAATTTATTTTGTCATTTTTCCTCTTTTAGTTTTACTTCTCTGTTGCCCTGTCTCACTTTTACCGCATATCCGCTTTTAATTGTTATTCTTTCCCTCTTTCATTCAATGGTTTGATAAGTGAGAAATTATTTTTTTCTGTCCTTTCTTTCTACCATTCTTTCTTATTTTTATAAGTTTAGTTCCCTTCATCATTGTTTCTCCGTTCCTTCCTTTTTACAGCCATTCGTTCATCCATTAATTTTCTTTACGCTTTTATTTATTGTTTTTTTTTGTCCACCTTCACTTTCTTTCTTTATTTTAGATTATCGCTACGCTCTTTTCCATTTATTTCTTCCTTTAATAATTTATTTCGTCATTATTTCTCTTATGTTTTATTTCTCTGTTGGCTGCCTGCCTTCCATCCTTGTTTCTCCCTTTCTTTCCCTTTTCTACCATTCATTATCCCTGTATTTTTCTTAATGCTTTTATTATTATTTTTCTTTTACCCCCATTTTTCTTTCTTCAATTTTAGATTCTCATTTCTCTCTCCTTTCAAATTAATTCTACCTTCATTAATATTTTTCATCATTATTTCTCACCTTTTCATCGCTCTCCTTTTTACCGCGTATCCTTTTTTTAATGGCGGAAACGAGCATCTTTCGATTTAATAAATGTGGGAATAGGAGAAATAAAGAATGGACGCAGTGCGAAAGAAAGGATTGGGAATGGGAAATGCGAAAGGGAATGAGAAGAAAGACAGAAATGATGATAAAAAGGAAATTAATAATGGAAAAAAGGTGTGTTGAAGGAATAGAAAGAAAAAGGGGAAGAATTAGAATAAAAGAGGAAAGGGAGGATAGGAGGAAGGAAGGTTGAGAAGGTTGTAGGCGATCCTCCCGTCGATGTTGCACACGAGGCGTTGCGTGTGAGAAGAAGAGAAGGAGGAAGGAGGAGGAGGATTTATGTGTTGCAGATGATTCCAGCTGATAAATGGTGACATTCCAGCAGCAGCGACAACAACAACAACAACCCACAACCTAACCCTGCTAATTGAGTCAACAGCGACGAACCAAAGAACAGCGGCAGTAAATCCTCAGGGGCGTGGGATCAGACACGGTCACCTAACAGGGGAAACAACAACAAAAGGAGGAGAGATAAATAATGATGAAAAAAAAAATTAAAAAAGGAGAGAGAATAGTGAGAATCTAAAGTAAAGAAAGAAAGTCAGGGTAGAAGAAAACAATAAATAAAAGCGTTAAGAAAAATAAAGGGATAATGAATGGACGGAAAAAAGGAAGGAAGTGAGAAACAAAGATGGGAGACAGGGAATAGGGAAATAAAATAAAAGAGAAATAATGACGACGAAATAAATTAATGAAGGAAGAAATAATTGAAAGGAGAGTGAAGTGAGAATCTACAATAATGAAAGAAAAGGCGGGTAGAAGAAAACAATAAATAAAAGCGAAAAGTCAAATTAAAGACAGAATGAATGGGAGGAAAAAGGAAGGAAGGGAGAAACAAAGATGGAAGACAGGGAATAGGGAAATAAAATAAAAGAGAAATAATGACGACGAAATAAATTAATGAAGGAAGAAATAATTGAAAGGAGAGTGAAGTGAGAATTTAAAACAATTAAAGAAAGTGAGGGTAGAAGAAATAAACAATAAATAAAAGCGTTAAGAAAAATAAAGGGATAATGAATGGACGGAAAAAAGGAAGGAAGGGAGAAACAAAGATGGAAGACAGGGAATAGGGAAATAAAATAAAAGAGAAATAATGACGACGAAATAAATTAATGAAGGAAGAAATAATTGAAAGGAGAGAGAGAATAGTGAGAATCTAAAATAAAGAAAAAAAGGCGGGTAGAAGAAAACAATAAATAAAAGCGAAAAGTCAAATTAAAGACAGAATGAATGGGAGGAAAAAGGAAGGAAGGGAGAAACAAAGATGGAAGACAGGGAATAGGGAAATAAAATAAAAGAGAAATAATGACGACGAAATAAATTAATGAAGGAAGAAATAATTGAAAGGAGAGTGAAGTGAGAATTTAAGACAATTAAAGAAAGTGAGGGTAGAAGAAATAAACAATAAATAAAAGCGTTAAGAAAAATAAGAAGCAGAATGAATTTGAGGAGAAAAGAAGGAAGGAAGGCAGAAACAAGGACGGAATGAACGGAACTTAGCTAATGAAATAAGGAATAATGGTAGAAAGAAAAGTAGAAAAAAAATAATTTTTTATCTATCAAACCATTGAATAAAAGAGAAGGGAATGAAGAAAAATTGAACGTGTATATGCGGTAAAAAGAACGCGATGGAAAGTGAGAAACAGAGAAATAAAAAAAGAGAAATAATGACGAAATAAATTAATTAAGGAAGAAAGTATTGAAAAGAGAGAATAGTGAGATTCTAAAATAAAGAAAGAAAGAAAAACATAAAGAAAAATAATGGCAGAATGAATGGGAGGAAAAAGGAGGGAAGGAAGGAAGGAAGAAACAAGGATGGAATGAACGGAACTTAACTAATGAAATAAGGAAAAATGATCGAAAGAAAGGACAGAAAAATAAGTTTTCACTTATCAAACCATTGAATGAAAGAGGAAATTAATGAAATTAAACGTGGATATGCGGTAAAAAGAACGAGATGGAAAGTGAGACAGGGCAACAAAGAAATAAAAAAAGAGAAATTATGATGAAAAAATTAATGAAGGAAGAAATAATTGAAAGGAGAGAGAGAATAGTGAGAATCTAAATAAATAAAATAAAAGTGAGGGCAGAAGAAAACTATAAATAAAAGCATAAAGGAATATTGAATGGAAGGGAAAAAGGAAGGAAGGGAGAAACAAGGATGGAATGAACGGAACTTAACTAATGAAATAAGGAAGAATGGATAGGATCAAAACTTTTAACTTATCAAACCATTGAATGAAAGAGGGAATGAAGAAAAATTACTAGTGGATATGCGGTAAAAGGAGGGCGATGGGAAGTGAAACGGGCGAAAGAGAAATAGAAAAAGGAGAAGTAATGATGGAAAAAATTAATGAAGGAAGAAATAATTGAAAGTAGAGTGGTGAGAATCTAAAATAAAGAAAGAAAGTAAGTGAGGGCAGAAGAAAACAATAAATAAAAGCATAAAGAAAAATAAAAGAAATAAGGAAAAATAGTCGAAAGAAAGGACAGAAAAATAATTTTTGATTTATCAAACCATTGAATGAAAGAGGGAATTAAAGGAAAATTAAAAGTGGATATGTGGTGGAAGGAGAGAGAGCGATGGAAAGTAAGACAGGGCAACAGAGAAATAAAACAAAAGAGAAATGATGATGAAATAAATTAATGAAGGAAGAGATAATTGAAAGGAGAATTAAATGACGTGTATCACACGCGTCAGACTTCATCTAGCTTAGGGCGTGGCTTTCAGGAAGAAAAAAAAACAAACCAGAAGGTTCTTGGGGAGGGAGAAAAGTCAGTAACTTTCATTCCCCCAAAAAAAAGAGTAACAGTCACGCAGTCAGCCCGGGGAAAGAAATCACTCCGAGGGAGAAGAGAGAAAAAAAAAACTACTCCCCCCCCCGCACCCCCCTCCAGGCATTTTCATTTAGCGGAAGGCTGTATGGGGCCGGGAGTGATCTTGAAACACGTAACTCCCCCTTTTAACAGCATTATAAGGGGATGCGGGATCCTAGTCGGTGTAAAAAGGGAGATAGATGCAAATGGAGGAGGAAAGGAAAAAACCCGAGAAAAAACCTGCATTTAAACGAAAAAAGGCAGAACCCTAGAATAAGACAAACAGAGGTTATGGGCCCAGCAGGATCCTGGTGGGTGTAAAAAGAGAAATAGATACAAGTGGAAGGAAAAGGAAAGGAAACCCCCGTAGAAAAACCTGCCATTTAAAGGAACCGAAAAGGGGGAAGGACCGTAGATAAGAGAAAAAGAAGAGGTTATGGGCCCAGCAGGATCCTAGTGGGAGTAAAAAGAGAGATATATGCAAAGGAGGGAAGGGGAAGGGGAAACCCGTGAAAAAACCTGCATTTAAACGAACCGAAAAGGGGGAAGAACCGTAGATAAGAGAAAAAGAAGAGGTTATGGGCCCAGCAGGATCCTAGTGGGTATAAAAAGGGAGATAGATGCAAAGGAGGAGGAAAGGAAAACCCGTAAAAAAACCTGCATTTAAACCTAAAAAGCAGAACCGTAGAAAAGGGGAAAAATAGGTTATGGGCCCAGCAGGATCCTAGTGGGTATAAAAAGGGAGATAGATTCAAGGGGAAGGGGAAGGGAAAGAAAACCCCAGTAGAAAAACCTGCCATTTAAAGGAACCGAAAAGGGGGAAGGACCGTAGATAAGAGGTTATGGGCCCAGCAGGATCCTAGTGGGTGTAAAAAGGGAGATAGATGCAAGGCGAGGGGAAAAAACCCGAGAAAAAACCTGTATTTAAACGAAAAAAGGCGTAGAACCGTAGATAAGAGAAAAAAAGAGGAGGTTATGGGCCCAGAAGGATCCTAGTGGGTGTAAAAAGGGAGAGATAGATGAGAAGGTGGAGGGAACGAAAGGAAAACCCCCGTAAAAAACCTGGCATTTAAACCAAAAAAGCAGAACCGTAGAAAAGACAAAAAGAGGTTAAGGGTTCAGCAGGATCCTAGTGGGTATAAAAAGAGAAATAGATACAAGTGGAAGGAAAAGGAAAAGCCCCGTAAAAAAACCTGCCATTTAAACGAACCGAAAAGGGAGCAGAACCGTAGATAAGAGAAAAAGAAGAGGTTATGGGCCCAGCAGGATCCTAGTGGGTGTAAAAAGGGAGATAGATTCAAGGTGAAGGGAAGGAAAAACCCGTGGAAAAACCTGCCATTTAAACCAAAAAAGGGCAGAACCGTAGATAAGAGAAAAAAAGAGGTTATGGGCCCAGCAGGATCCTAGTGGGTGTAAAAAGGGAGATAGATGCAAGGCGAGGGGAAAAACCCATAAAAAACCTGTATTTAAACGAAAAAAGCAGAACCGTAGATAAGAGAAAAAAAGAGGTTATGGGCCCAGCAGGATCCTAGTGGGTGTAAAAAGGGAGATAGATTCAAGGCGGAGGGAAGGAAAGGGAAAAACCCGTAGAAAAACCTACATTTAAACGAAAAAAGCGTAGAACCGTAGATAAGAGAAAAAAAGAGGAGGTTATGGGCCCAGCAGGATCCTAGTGGGAGTAAAAAGGGAGATAGATGCAAATGGAGGGAAGGAAAGGAAACCCCCGTAAAAAAACCTGTCATTTAAACGAAACGAAAAAGAAGTAGAACCGTAGATAAGAGGAAAAAGAAGAGGTTATGGGCCCAGCAGGATCCTAGTGGGTGTAAAAAGAGAGATAGATGCAAAGCGAGGGGAAAAAACCCGAGAAAAAAACCTGTATTTAAACGAAAAAAGGCGTAGAACCGTAGATAAGAGAAAAAAAGAGGAGGTTATGGGCCCAGCAGGATCCTAGTGGGTGTAAAAAGAGAAATAGATACAAGTGGAATGAAGGGAAAGGAAACCCCGTGGAAAAACCTGTCATTTAAACCAAAAAAAGCAGAAACCGTAAGTAAATGAAAAAAGAGGTTAAGGATTTTTCCCCCCCGTGGTTACAGGCTAATCAATAGTTCACCTAGCGCTGCCCGCCGCGGATCATTACGGAACTATTCAGTCTCGTCTCTCGGGGCAAAGAAGTGGACAGCGAAGAGAGGAGAGAGAAGGAAAGGAGAGAAAAAGAGAGAGAAGGAGAGAGAAAGAGTAATTTACGAGGCCATAAATACAGAATTTACGACTGCGGCGGTTGGACTTGGATAATGTCGCTGGATAATGACCCGTAATAACTAATACAGCAATAGAGGGGAGGGGGAGGGGAGGGGGAGGAGGGGGACATTAGCGCGCAAATCAGCCCTTTTTGGCCTGCGTCCAGGAGGGAAGAAGTCACCCTCGAGTCCAGTGCAGTCCAGCCGGGAATCTCTTTCTCTCTCTCTCTCTCTCTCTCTCTCTCGCGTGAGAATTGCTGATCCTAATCTCTGCTCTGCTCTCAGGCTCCACCCTCATTACCCGGCCAAAGGTCGAACCTCAGGACGACTATTAATTATTATTAAGCGGCAGACAACGTCTCAATAAACTCACTCACTCACTCATCTGTCTCTCCCCCCACTCTCCATCTCTCATCCCCACTCATCGTGACGTCATCATCGCCGTGCATCATCATGATGTCAGCCTAGAAATTTTGGGGAGTAAGGCCCCCCGGTTGGCCACATACACCAAATCAAAATTACTTCTTCCCTGTACACGTCATACCTTAAAAAAATAAATAAAAATATTAAAGGGAAATAAAGTAGGTGTAAGAGAATTGATAGAAGGGAACCTAATAATTTTTTTAGAAGAGCGAGATTAAGAGGAATGAGAAGAAGTAAAAAAAATATATATACATATTAGTCGGCCTCCGATGTGAAATCTGCGGATGTGAATAAAGGAAACATTGTAAATCATGGACTCGGACAGAAAGGGGGGGGAGATAGATAGAGAGAGATAATCCATAATGTTCGAGAGGGGGGAGAGAAAAACAAAGAGGCACACAAAGAAAGAGAGAAAGAAAGAAAGAAAGAAAGAAAGAAAGAAAGAAAGAAAGAAAGAAAGAAAGAAAGAAGGAAAGAAAGAAAGAAAGAAAGAAAGAAAGAAAGAAAGAAAGAAAGAAAGAAAGAAAGAAAGAAAGAAAGAAAGAAAGAAAGAAAGAAAGAAAGAAAGAAAGAAAGAAAGAAAGAAAGAAAGAAAGAAAGAAAGAAAGAAAGAAAGAAAGAAAGAAAGAAAGAAAGAAAGAAAGAAAGAAAGAAAGAAAGAAAGAAAGAAAGAAAGAAAGAAAGAAAGAAAGAAAGAAAGAAAGAAAGAAAGAAAGAAAGAAAGAAAGAGAGAAAGAAAGAGAGAAAGAAAGAGAGAAAGAAAGAAAGAGAGAAAGAAAGAGAGAAAGAAAGAGAGAAAGAAAGAAAGAAAGAAAGAAAGAAAGAAAGAAAGAAAGAAAGAAAGAAAGAAAGAAAGAAAGAAAGAGAGAAAGAAAGAGAGAAAGAAAGAAAGAAAGAAAGAAAGAGAGAAAGAAAGAGAGAAAGAAAGAGAGAAATAAAGAGAGAAAGAAAGAGAGAAAGAAAGAGAGAAAGAAAGAAAGAGAGAAATAAAGAGAGAAAGAAAGAAAGAAAGAAAGAAAGAAAGAAAGAAAGAAAGAAAGAAAGAAAGAAAGAAAGAAAGAAAGAAAGAAAGAAAGAAAGAAAGAAAGAAAGAAAGAAAGAAAGAAAGAAAGAAAGAAAGAAAGAAAGAAAGAAAGAAAGAACGAAAGAAAGAAAGAAAGAAAGAAAGAAAGAAAGAAAGAGAGAGAGAGAGAGAGATGAAGGTGGATAGAGAATAAGATTTGTAAGATAAGCATCAGAGGGAAGCCTGAAGCGGTGGAAAGGAAAGACGAGGAGGTTGTAGGACGAATTCAGCTGTGCGAAAAAAAAATTAAAATAAAAAAAGGCTTGCGCAAGATAGGTAAGGATTGAAAGGGGTCCCAAGGACATCAGAATAATACCACCACCACAACAACAACAACAACAGGGAGAAAAGAAAAAAAAATACCCGGGGGGAGATTTTTTTTGTGGGGTAACTGTGTAGAAAAAATAAAAGTTTAGCACAGACGATACAACAACAACATCAACAACAACAACCGAGGGAAATTACGTGGTCCTTTGCATCGTTGTTAAAATGGCCGACGATCTTCTTTTGAAAGAAATGGACGTCAGTGGCGCCAGGGTAGGAAAAGGAAAAATTTTTTGATATATCTCTTTTTCAGATAACTTCTTTGGAAGTGTGGGGAGAGGGGGAAGGGGAAGAGGGGAGGAGAAAGGATCGTCGTGGTCACTTACGTCATCATTTCCCCCCTCCTCTGCATGAAGGAGGGAGGCTGACTGTCATTGGCCCTTGTTACCTTCTCCAAATCTTCAAGTGTGGATGGACGGGGACGAGGCAGGTCCTCCAACCTGACAGACACAAATATAGCGTAATTAATAGGGGGAGGAGGAGACGAGGGAAAATCACTGTCACGAATTACTCTTTCCTCTGATTGGCCATCAGGCATGTCTCTATTAATATTTCTCTCTCTTCTTTTCTGCGAATTTCTCTCTGTCTCTCTCTCTATCTCTCTTCCACTTCCTCTATCTCTCTCTCAGATTATTATATTTTTCTTTTCTGCCTCATTTTGACTTCTATTTGTCTCTCTCCGTCTGTTTCAACCCTATCACTATTTACCTGTCTGCCTATATTTCGGAAAATTTTTAAGTCTCTGTTATTGTCTGTATTTCTCTGTGTCTTATCTGTCCACCTTTACCTGTCTCTCTCTCTCTCTCTTTCTCTCTCTCTGTCTCTCTTCGTCTCTATTAATATATCTCTCTTTTTTTCTGCGCAACTCTGTCTTTCTCTCCCTCTCTCTTTCCCCCTCCCTCTATCTCTCTCAGATTATATTTTTTTCTGCCACATTTTGACTTTATTTGTCTCACTTTCTCTGTCTGTCTGTTTCTTCCCTATCACTATTTATCTGTCTGCCTTTCTTTCGAAAACCTTTTCATGTCTCTGTTTTTGTCTGTATCTCTCTTTCTCTTATCTGTCCACCTTTAGCTCCTCTGTGTGTGTGTGTCTGTGTCTCTATTAATATATCTCTCTTCTTTTCTGCAAAATTTCTTTCTTTCTGTCTCTCTCTCTCTCCCTTCTTTCTATCTCTAAGATTAAATATTTTTTCTGCCTCTGTTTGACTCCATTCGTCTCTGTCTCTCTCTCTCTCTCTCTCTGTCTCTTTCTACCCTATCAGTATTTATCTGTCTGCCTATATTTCGGAAATTTTTTATGCCTCTGTTTTTGTCTGTATCTCTCCGTCTCCTATCTGTCCATCTTTACCTCCCCCCCCTCTCTCTCTCTCTCTCTCTCTCTCTCTCTCTGTGTGTGTGTCTCTGTGTCTCTATTAATATCTTTCTCTTCTTTTCGGCGAATTTCTCTCTCTCCCCCCCTTCCTCTATCTCTCTCAGTTTATATATTCTTTTTCTGCCACATTTTGACTTTATTTCTCTCTCTCTCTCTCTCTCTCTCTCTCTCTCTGTCTGTTTCTACCCTATCAGTATTTATCTGTCTGCCTCTTTTTCGAAACCTTTTTATGTCTCTGTTTTTATCTGTTTCTCTCTGTTTCTTATCTGTCCACCTTCACCTCTCCTCTCTCTCTCTCTCTCTCTCTCTCTCTCTCTCTCTATCTCTGTGTGTGTGTGTCTGTGTCTCTATTAATATATCACTCTCTTCTTTTCTGCGAATTTCTTTCAGCGTCTCTCTCTCTCCTGTCCCCCTTCCACTATCTCTCTCAGACTATTATTTTTTCTGCCTCATTTTGGCTTCTATTTCTCTCTCTTTCTACCCTATCAGTATTTATCTGTGTCAATAGGAACGATATAAGGCAGAACAATAAATGAAAACGGAAAGAAAGAAGAGAGAAAGAAAAAAAGGAAGGAGGTTTGGGAGAGATAATGAAGAAAGGAAATAATAAACGAATGAAGGGAGATGAAGGAATGAAAGACGAATTTGAGTTTAAAGATTCAGGGAGAAGGGAAATAAGGATGGAATGGACGGAGCAGGGAATGAAAATAAAGGAAGACAGATTGGGAAAAATAATGATGAAACGAATTAATAAATGAATGAAGGAAAATGAAGAAATGAAAGATTCAGGGTAAGGAGAAATAAGGATGGAATAATTGGTGCAGGAAATTAAAATATAGGAAGACAGATTGGGAGAAATAACGATGAAAGGAATTAATAAATGAATAAAGAAGAAATGAAGGAAATGAAATGATGAAGGGATTGAAATGAAAAGATTTCAGGGAAAGGAAAAAATAAGAGGATGGTAATGAATCGGAAGGAGGAGAAGATGCAAAAAGAAAGGAAGATAAATCAGGAGAAATAATGATGAACGGAATTAATTAATGAATAAAGGAAAACGATGGAAGGAAAGAGAAGGTTGGAATAAAAAATTCAGGAATAGGAGAAAAAAGGACGGAATGAATGGAGCAGGGAATGAAAATAAAGAAAGGTAGATTGGCAGAAATAATTTTGAAAAGGAATTAATAAATGAATGAAGGAAAATGACGAAAATAAAGTGAAGGATGGAATGAAAAATTCAAAGAAAGGGGAAAGAAGGACGGAATGAATGAAGCAGGGAATGAAAACAAAGGAAGATAGATTGGGAGAAATAAAGATGAAAGGAATTAATAGACGAATGAAGGAAAATGAAGAGGTGAAAGAGAAGGTTTGAATGAAAGTTTCAGGGAAATGAAGAAGTAAGGACAAAATGAATGGAGCAGGGAAAAAAAATAAAAAGAAGATAGATTGGGAGAAATAATGTTGAAAGGAGTTAGTAAATGAATGAAAGGAAATGAATGAATTAAAGAGAAGGTTGAAATGAAAGATTCAGGGAAAGGAGAAAAAAGGATAGAATGAATGGAGCAGGGAACGAAAATAAATGAAGGAAATAATAAAGGAATAAAGGAAAAAAGGAATGAAAGAAAAGGTTGGAATAAAATATTAAGTGAATGGAGAAATAAGGATGGAATGAATGGAGTAGGGAATAAAAATGAAGGAAGACAAATTGGGAGAAATAGTAATGAAAGGAATTAATAGACGAATGACGGAAAATGGAGGAATGAAAGAGAAGGTTGGAATAAAAAATTCAGGAATAGGAGAAAAAAGGACGGAATGAATGGAGCAGGGAATGAAAATACAGGAAGTTAGATTGTGAGAAAAAGTGATGAAATGGAATTAATAGACGAATGAAGGGAAATGATGGAAGGAAAGAGAAGGTTGGATTGAAATATACAAGGAAAAAGCAAATAAGGATGGAATGAATGGAGCAGGGAATGAAAATACAGGAAGTTAGATTGTGAGAAGGAATTAAGATGAAGCAGTGAGGGTGAGTGAAGTGCGCATGCGCCGCAGACTCGTGACTGAGGAGCGGGCGGCGGCGACGACGACGGTCACGACTTGCGCATTAGCCGCATTGCGCAGTTGTTATTCGCAGACCTTTTGTGACGACTGCGGATCTTCAAAACTCTCTTCCTCGTGACCTCAATTCTTCTCCGCAAACACGGACGTGACGTCACAGGCCCGGGACTTCCTCAGCTGGTCAGTGGCTCCCTCCATCTACAGCAACTTCTGCAATGATACTTAGATAACAATAACAATAATAGAATCACTACTAAGAACAGCCAATTATTGGGGACCTTTATTGAGAACCAGAGAGAAGAGAATTAATATAAATAGCTTCCTTGCATCTCGTTGAGTCTCCTCTCCTAGCAATGGTAAACAAGGATAGAGAAAGACAGATGTAAATAGATGGAGGTAGGGAAAGAGAGATAGGGGAATAGAGAGAGAAATAGGTAGATAGATGGAGAAAGAGAGGGAGAAAGTGAAAGAGAGAGAGAGAGACACAGAGAGACAGAGAAAGAGAGAAAGACAGGGAGAAAGAGAGATACAAATAGATGGAGAGAAAGAGGGAGGGAGATAGAGAGACTTAGAGAAACACGGAGAAAGACTGAGAGACAAACAAGGAGAGAGATAGAGAAGGAGAGAAAGACGGAGAGAAACAGGGGGACAGAGAGAGAGAGAGAGAAAGAGAGATATAAATATATATGGAGAGAAAGAGAGGTATAAATAGATAGAGATAGAGGATAGAGAGAGATAGAGAGTGTGTGTGAGAGAGAAAAACACGAAGAAAGAGAAAGAGAGAAACAGGGAGACACAGAGAGAGAGAGAGAGAGGAAGACAGAAACAAAAACAGAGAAAAAGAGAGATATAAATAGATGGAGAGAAAGGGGTAGGGAAAAATAGAGAAATGCAAATAGATAGAGAGAAAGAGGGAGGGATATAGAGAGACTGAGAGAAACACGAAGAAAGACTGAGAGAGAAACAAGGATAGAGATAGAGAAAGAAAGAGAGAAAGACAGATATAAATACAGAGAGAAAGAGAGATATAAATAGAAATAGAGAACGCCAGAGAGAAAGAGAGATGTAAATAGATGGAGAGAAAGAGGGAGGGAGATGGAGAGACTGAGAGAAACACGGAGAAAGACACAGAGAGAATCAGGAAGAGAGAGAGAGAGATAAAGATGGAGAAACAGAAAGAGAGAGAAACGGGGTGACAGAGAAAGAGAGAGAGAGAAAGACAGAGAGAAAAGAGAAACAAATAGAAAGAGAGAAAGACAGAGAGAAAGAGAGATATAATTAATTGAAGAGAAAGAGGGAAGGATATAGAGAGACTGAGAGAAACACGGAGAAAGACTGAGACAGAAACAAGGGGAGAGATAGAGAAAGAGAGATAAACTGGGAGACAGAGAAAGAGAGAGAGAGAGAGAGAGAGAAAGACAGATTTAAATACAGAGAGATGTGAATGGATAGAGAGAAAGAGGGAGGGAGATGGAGAGATTGAGAGAAACACGGAGAAAGCGTGAGAGAGAAAAAGGAAGAGAGAGAGAGAGAGAAAGATGGTGAAAGAGAAAGAGAGAGAAACAGGGAGACCGTAGAAAGAGAGAGAGAAATATAGATATAAATAGATAGAGATATATAAATACAGAGAAAGAGAGGAATAAATAGATATAGAGAAAGAGGAATGGAGATAGAGAGAGATGGAGAGAGTGAAACAGAGCGATAGATAGAGAGAAATTGATAGATAGAGACAGAGAGAAAAAGAGATAGAGGGATATTAATACATAGAGGAAAAGAGGAAAGAGGAAGAGAGATGTGAATAGAGATAGAGAGAAATAGGAAGGGAGAAAGAGGAAGAGAAGTAGATCGAAAAATGAAGTCATATAAAGACAAATAGAGAGAGAAATATAAATGGATGAGAGAAAGAGAGATATAGAGAAAACAGATATAAATAAATAGAGAGAGAGAGAGATTAGAGACATAGAAGGTGAGAGAGAGAAAAGGAGAGTTATAGAAAGATGGAGATAGGGAAAAAGGTAGAGATAGATGGATAGATAGATACAGGTAGAGGAGAAGAGGGAGGAAGGTAGAAAAACAGGACTACAATTCGCAGAATTCCACAGAACCTGGAGTTGAGGACCGGAAAAAGCAAAGGTGCTAAGAATAAAAAAGTAGATAGGTAGGTAGGTAAGAGGAGGAGTAAAAATGTTATCTGAGCCGCCGAATCATTTATGTAAACAGATCGCAGGGGAGGATAAGCAGCAGAGTAGTAATGAGGAAACTCCCCTGGGAAATCACAGGCCTGTTATTTTCCCGTCACTAATTCCGTAAGCTTGTTCAAACAAGCGGAGAGAGAAAAAAAGGAAAAAGAAAAACGAGACGGACGAACGAACGAACGAAAAGAAAGAGAGAGGAGGGGAAAAAAAACAAACAAAGTTGCTCCCGAGTTGACGTTTTAAGGCCTCCATTAAGGCGCAACGGTAGCCGCTGCTAAATAATCATCCTCCATTCCCTTCCCTTCCCTGGCCCGCTGATGACATTCCTGCGCATGCGTCATCAGCCACGTCACACACTCGCGGCGGTGGCGCATCCTCTCCTGCGCACATGACGTCATCCCCCCAACAAGGAGAAACTGTAGCCGCATCAGATATATTTCTCCCTTCCAGTTCACCTCCTAACAAACATTCCTCTATTCCTATTTTTGAAAAAAAAAAGACACACCTTGTTCTAAGACTATTCTGCTGAAATCTTTTATTTCCTGCGTATCTTCACCCGTCCCCACATCCCCTCGTGTGTCCCCTTAATCTGCTTAGTGTATTCCATCCTTTTTCTCCTTTATTCTGTTCTTATCCCTTCCACACAAACTTCCCTGTGATGCTAACTTAACGAGACACCCTCAAGTCATAAAACGAGGCCTATTATAATCCTATCTATCCTTCCATATTTTTTTCTCTCTCTCTCTTCCCCTATTCTACTTCCCCAACTTCACCAGGTTACTGAGTTACTCTTTCAACACATCTTTTTTTATTTTTTATTTTTTTTATTTAAAAAAATACCCCCATTTCCTTTCTTCTCCTTCAACTCCCACCGAGCCCCGCATTCAAGAAATTTTTTCCTCCTAGTTTTGTCACTTCTACTAGCCTAGGAAAGGCGTAGTCTAGTCTAGTCTAATCTAATCCTGCCAGGAAATAACTCATTTGATATATATATATATATATATTTTATCATAAGACAAGGGAACAAGCTTTGTTTTCTACCCTTATTAAATATAATAACTAATTATTGGAGGGGTTACCGACGTTTCGAGACCCTATTTTTTTCCTTTTTACTGCCATCATCAATTTTTTCCCTTGCTGATACTATATAATAATAATAATGATATTGAAGTCCTGAATTAAAAATAAATCAATAAATTATGATTTTTCTTAAAAAAAATTTATTATATCATCATCAACACTTAACTTAGCACTTGTTTTAAATATTCTCGAAGCAGAGGAGGGAGGAAAAAAAATTGCTCAAATATCAAATGCAACAGTGTTGCAAAATGTTGTTTTCGTAACGTCGTACGTCGTCATTTCCTTCCCCCACTCCCCCAAAAAAAATTAATAGTCAATAAATTTAGATTTTTTTTAAAAAAAGAAATAATTATATCATCATCAACACTTGACTTAGCACTTGTTTTAAATTTTCTCGAAGCAAAGGGGGGAAAATTAGTCAACATAAAATGCAACAGTGTTGCAAAATGTTGTTTTCGTAACGTACTGCGTCGTCATTTCCTTCCCCCACTCCCACCCCCCAAAAAAATTAATAGTCATTAAATTATGATTTTTTAAAAAAAATAAATTATTACATCATCATCAACACTTGACTTAGCACTTGTTTTAAATATTCTCGAATTAGAGGGCGGAGGAAAAATTGCTCAAATATCAAATTTAACAGTGTTGCAAAATGTTGTTTTCGGAACGTCGTAGGTCGTTATTTCCTTCCCCCACCCCCCAAAAAAATTAAAAGTCAATAAATTATGATTTTTTTTTTAAAAAAAAGAAATAATTATATCATCATCAACACTTGACTTAGCACTTGTCTCGAAGCAAAGGGAGGAAAAATTGCTGAAATTCAATAATGTAATGTTTTTTTATATATTTTTAAAAGGGGTAAACTATTTTTTTCTTTTCTTCCTTTTCCCCTATTATTTTTTTAAAAAAACATTTAATAAACTAATTAAATGAATTTTTTTTTTACTAAGGGGAAAATTACAGTTTTGTCTTTCCCCTTGTCCTGTCTGTCATTTTTTTCTCCTTCTTCTTCATCTTTGTACATCCGGTTGGGTTCGAGAGAGTTCACCGTCATCACCACGCACCTTCAACCGTTTCCATCTTTCTTTTTTTTTTATCAGTAACTGTCTTCCCGTCCGCTCCCCATGATGTTCTCTGCCGTCCAATTATATTTATTTTTCCCCTGTTTCTTCCTATTTTCCTGTTATTAAGCAGTGTCTATTATTCCCCCCCCCCACACTTTCTACAATCTTGAACCTGTTTTGTATTTCACTTGGATGCCAAAACCACTGTGGCGTTTTTTTCCCCTCCCCACCCCCACACACTTCTCTTCCCTTATACCTCTCATTCTTCAATCGCAGTGTACTTACTTACTTCCTTGCTTGCTTTCTCGCTCTTTTTCTCAACATTTTTTCACATCTGTCTCGCTTGTTCTTATACTTACGCCTTTTCACTAATAATTTCTTGTGTTATCTATGCTTTTCCTATTTTTTTTCCCTCCCGAGCTATTCTTTCCCCCCTTATGCAGGGGTGGGAGATGGTTGAGCGGCAAGCTAAGCGGCGGCGGGGAAGGGGGGTTTGAACCTTTTTTTTTTTTAAAAAAAAATTTGCATTGGAACATTAATTGTGTGCCGCTCTAACTTACCTGCTCCTTGCCGCTCATCGCTCGCTCGCCCGCTTTTTAATCGCATCTTAACGGTACAAAATTCATTCCAAAAGTTAAGAAAACCTATTTAAATAACTATATATACATATATATTTTTCTTTCTTTCCTTCTGAAACTAAAAATCGGGGTTTTTTAATTGGGCAGGAAAGTCAGTCCGCCGCGCCCCCTCCCAAAAAAAACCTTACAAACTTTCGATTACACAGGTGTACAACTTAATAAGAGAAAAAGAAAAAAAAAGTAGTTGAATCGGTCCAAAATTTTCCTACGGTAAGATGTATGTCCGCCATTTTTTTCCCTCCCTCCTCCCTCCCGCCACCCCCGCCACCCCTCTTAAATTCCCCCCCCTTTTCGTGAAGGTGACGTTGTTGTTGTTGCCACTACGGTGACGTCATCGTGCTGTTCTCCTGTCCGTGACGTAAATAAGAATTTCCTTTGATAGTTTTTACCTTCCCCCTTTTTTTAAAAAATCAAGAATAATCCTTTAACCTTTGGTTTATTCCTCCGTGTTTATCCGGAGTTTTTCGAGGCTGATGAATCATTGACGTCACTTCACTTAAATTCCCCCCTCTTTTCGTGAAGGTGACGTGACGTGTTGTTGTCATCAGGGTGACGTCATCGTGATGTTAAATATATATTTTTTTAGGCCCTGTTGATCAATGTACGTTGATCCTTTCTTCTCCTCTATTCTTCTTCTCCTCTCAGGGCCCGGAAGTGAGGTTGAGGTTTCAGTGAGTCTCTCTCTCTCTCTCTCTCTCTCTCTCTCTCCTTTATCGACGTCTCATCTGTCGAGGGAGTGTTATAAAGAGCAGAGGAGGAAGGAGTAGTGTCCCTAATGGGCCACCCACAGCGCGAGTGTCGCTTTACATCGTCGTCGTCCATCTCCGTGTCTCTCTCTCTCTCTCTCTCTCTTTAGAAGAGGGAGAGAGAGTTCGTTATCTGTAACAGAGACACTCTCTCTCTGTGGTAGGTAGGAGCCACGCCCCTGGGCCACGTGCCTCGTGACGTCACTCTTCTCCTCCTCAAAAAAAACAGCGGCGATCCTCCCCAAAAACTTTTCTTCGTCCTGCTACGAGAAGTAAGGAACAATATCTGTGGAGACAAATGAGACTGTTTTGCTGATGCGGCTCCAGATTCTCCTTCACGTGACGTCTGACGTCATGGCCTGCGCGGCAGAGGATGCGCGATGCATGGGTGCGTGCGTACGTGCGTACGTCAGCAGTCAGCTGATGCAAGGATTCAGTCATGATCTGTTCTAAGATCAGGCTGATCCTTTTAAAACGTATGAAAACGGTGAAATTAAAATAACTTCAAAAAATAAAAATTTTCTGAGTCAAATTGCCGACTGAATTGTCTCCCGTAAATCATTCACACCAAAAACAGAAAAAGGGACACACACACCTGTCAGAATCAGCTGACCGCTTTGTCAGTGATGTGTAAAATCAATCAGAGCTTTTTTTCCGTTTTGATGAAGATGATCCGTTTTGGAGGATGGATTCAAGTCTTACCAAGGACGTCCAATCTTCAGATTGTGAAGGCTCTGGTGGACTTAATGAGGAGGAGGAAGGTAATGACGTCAGTGTTTTCAGTCACAATCAGAGTTTTATCCCTTTGGTTGAAGGTGATCCGTTTGGAGGAGGGATTCAAGTCTTACCAAGGACGTCCAATCTCCTGCTTGTGAGGCTCTGGGGGAGAAAATGAGGAGAAGAAGGTAATGTCGTCACAATCAGGGTTATTTTCCCCTTTTGATGAAGGTGATCCGATTGGAGGATGGATTTAAATCTTACCAAGGACGTCCAATCTTCAGATTGTGAAGGCTCTGGTGGAGGGAATGAGGAGGAGAAGGTAATGACGTCACTGTTTTCAGTCACAATCAGGGTTTTTCCCCCTTTTGATGAAGGTGATCCGTTTTGGAGGATGGATTCAAGTCATACCAAGGACGTCCAATCTTCAGCTTGTAAAGCTCTGGGGGAGGGAATGAGGAGCAGAAGGTAAAGACGTCAGTGTTTCCAATCACAATCAGGGGTTTTATCCCTCTTTTGATGAAGGTGATCCGTTTGGAGGAGGGATACAAGTCCAATCTTCAGCTTGTGAAGGCTCTGGGGTGAGGAAATGAGGAGGAGGAAGTGTTTCAAGTCACAATCTGGGTTTTCATCCCTTTTGATGAAGGTGATCCGTTTTGGAGGATGGATTCAAGTCATAGCAAGGACGTCCAATCTTCAGATTGTGAAGACTCAGGAGAAGGAAATGAGGAGAAGGAGGTAATGACGTCACTGTTTTCAGTCACAATCACGGTTTTTCCCCCTTTTGATGAAGGTGATCCGTTTGGGGAATGGATTCAAGTCTTACCAAGAACGTCTAATCTTCATATTGTGAAGGCTCTGGGGGAGGGAATAAGGAAAAGAAGGTAATGACGTCACTGTTTCCAGTCACATTCATGGTTTTTTGCCCCTTTTGTTGAGGGTGATCCGTTTTGGAGGATGGATTCAAGTCTTACCAAGGACGTCCAATCTTCAGCTTGTAAAGCTCTGGTGGAGGAAATGAGGAGGAGGAAGGTAATGACGTCACTGTTTTCAGTCACAATCAGGGTTTTTTCCCCCTTTTGATGAAGGTGATCCGTTTTGGAGGATGGATTCAAGTCATACCAAGGACGTCCAATCTTCAGCTTGTGAAGGCTCTGGGGGAGAGGATGAGGAGGAGAAGGTAATGACATCACTGTTTTCAGTCACAATCAGAGTTTTATCCTTTTTGATGAAGGTGATCCGTTTGGAGGAGGGATTCAAGTCCAATCTACAGCTTGTGAAGGCTCTGGGTGACGGAATGAGGAGGATGTGACGGGAAAGGAGTGGGAGAAGAAGGTAATGACGTCACTGTTTTCAGTCACAATCAGAGTTTTTTCCCTTTTGATGAAGATGATCCGTTTTGGAGGATCGATTCAAGTCTTACCAAGGACGTCCAATCTCCTGCTTGTGAGGCTCTGGGGGAGAAAATGAGGAGAAGAAGGTAATGACGTCACTGTTTTCAGTCACAATCAGGGTTTTTTCCCTTTTGATGAAGGTGATCCGTTTGGAGGAGGGATTCAAGTCATACCAAGGACGTCAAATCTCCTGCTTGTGAGGCTCTGGGGGGAGGAAATGAGGAGGAGAAGGTAATGACGTCATTGTTTTCAGTATCAATCAGCGTTTTTCCCTTTTGATGAAGGTGATCCGTTTGGAGGAGGGATTCAAGTCTTACCAAGGACGTCCAATCTCCTGCTTGTGAGGCTCTGGGGGAGAAAATGAGGAGAAGAAGGTAATGACGTCACTGTTTTCAGTCACAATCAGGGTTTTTTTCCCCTTTTGATGAAGGTGATCCGTTTTGGAGGATGGATTTAAGTCACACCCAAGGACGTCCAAATCTTCAGCTTGTAAAGCTCTGGTGGAGGAAATGAGGAGGAGGAAGGTAATGACGTCAGGGTTTTCATTCACAATCAGGGTTTTTTCCCCCTTTTGATGAAGGTGATCCGTTTTGGAGGATGGATTCAAGTCATACCAAGGACGTCCAATCTTCAGATTGTGAAGGCTCTGGGGGAGAGGATGAGGAGGAGAAGGTAATGACGTCACTGTTTTCAGTCACAATCAGAGTTTTATCCTTTTTGATGAAGGTGATCCGTTTTGGAGGATGGATTCAAGTCATACCAAGGACGTCCAATCTCCTGCTTGTAAAGCTCTGGGGGAGAAAATGAGGAGGAGAAGGTAATGACGTCTCTGTTTTCAGTCACTATCAGGGTTTTATCCCTTTTGATGAAGGTGATCCGATTGGAGGATGGATTCAAGTCTTACCAAGGACGTCCATTCTTCAGATTGTGAGGCTCTGGAGGAGGAAATGAGGAGGAGAAGGTAATGACGTCACTGTTTTCAGTCACAATCAGGGTTTTTTTCCTCTTTTGATGAAGGTGATCCGTTTTGGAGGATGGATTCAAGTCACAAGCAAGGACGTCCAATCTTCAGCTTGTGTAGGCTCTGGTGGAGGGAATGAGGAGGAGAAGGTAATGACGTCACTGTTTTCAGTCACAATCAGGGTTTTTCCCCCTTTTGATGAAGGTGATCCGTTTTGGAGGATGGATTCAAGTCATACCAAGGACGTCCAATCGTCAGCTTTGTGAGGCTCTGGGGGAGGAAATGAGGAGGAGAAGGTAATGACGTCAGTGTTTACATTCACAATCAGAGTTTTATCCCTTTTGATGAAGGTGATCCGTTTGGAGGATGGATTCAAGTCATACCAAGGACGTCCAATCTTCAGCTTGTGAAGGCTCTGGGGTGAGGGAATGAGGAGGAGAAGGTAATGACGTCAGTGTTTCCAGTCACAATCAGGGTTTTTTCCCTTTTGATGAAGGTGATCCGTTTTGGAGGATGGATTCAAGTCATACCAAGGACGTCCAATCTTCAGATTGTGAGGCTCTGGTGAAGGGAATGAGGAAGAGGATGGTAATGACGTCAGTGTTTCTGGTCACAATCAGGGTTTTTTTCCCTTTTGATGAAAGTGATCCGTTTGGAGGATAGATTCAAGTCATAACAAGGACGTCCAATCTTCAGCTTCTGAGGCTCTGGGGGAGGGAATGAGGAGGAGAAGGTAATGACGTCACTGTTTTCAGTCACAATCAGATTTTTTTTCCCTTTTGATGAAGGTGATCCGTTTGGAGGAGGGATTCAAGTCCAATCTTCAGCTTGTGAGGCTCTGGGTGACGGAATGAGGAGGAGAAGGTAATGACGTCAGGGTTTTCATTCACAATCAGGGTTTTTTCCCCCTTTTGATGAAGGTGATCTGTTTTGGAGGATGGATTCAATTCATACCAAGGACGTCCAATCTTCAGATTGTGAAGGCTCTGGGGGTGAGGATGAGGAGGAGAAGGTAATGACGTCAGTGTTTCCAGTCACAATCAGGGTTTTATCCATTTTGATGAAGATGATCCGTTTTGGAGGATGGATTCAAGTCATACGAATGACGTCCAATCTTCAGCAGTGTTTTTTTCCCTTTTGATGAAGGTGATCCGTTTTGGAGGATGGATTCAAGCCATAACAAGGACGTCCAATCTTCAGCTTGTGAAGGCTCTGGAGGAGGGAATTAGGAAGAGGTAAGAGGGAAGGAAAGGTAATGACGTCACTATCAGAGGTCTTTTTCCCCCCCGATTTGTTGAAGATGATCCGTTTTGGCAGCCAAAGGGGTTTTTTTCTTTTTTCAGGTTGGTTTGTTTTGGGCGCCCGAGTTCCGTCCGTCGGTCGATGAGAAGTTTTGGATGCTGATTGGCTGGTTCAGATCCTTGCAAAAAGATTTATCACCCACAGCGGAGCGGAAATTGGTTTATTTTTATTTTTTTCCCCCCTTTTTCTCCACTCGTCTCTGTGCGTCGCCCTTTTAAATGAATGACGTTTCTTCCTTCTTCTCCTTGTCCATTGTCTTTTCATCGCTGCTGATCAATCTCGGCTCCTGGCTGGCGTGGGTTGCTGTGTGTGACGTCATCACGTCCTCTCCTCCTCCTCTCCTCCTCTGTCTTTAAGAGAGTCGAGTTTCCAGCCGTAAACTTTTCAACAACTCCTTCCTAATTAGCGAAGCGCGCGACTCGGAAATCGGACTTTTATCTTCTCAGCAAACTCTCTGACTTTACTGGATCCGTCCGCTGGAGAGAGAGAAACGTGTTATTGCGGGAATAACCTTACGACGCTCCGTGGGTGGCGCTCGTATAGTTCCCTTTCCCTACGATCGAAGCTCACCTCGTACGACGGTCTTTATTATTATTACTACTACGGACATAGAGAGCGCGACTGCGCAGTTATATATATATAACAGTCAGGCGCGCCCTGTGGCGGCGCTGACGTCTCTCTTCCTTTACTCCTCTTACATTTCTCCTCTTCTTTTCCTCATCTGTTTTATTCCTCCTCTTTCATTCCTGTTCTTCCTTTCCTCCTCTTCCATTACTCCTCTTCCCTTTCTCATCGTCATTATTTCCTCTCACATTTCTTCTCTTCTTTTCCTCTTCTTTTTTATTCCTCCTCTTTCATTCCTCCTCTTACATTTCTTCACTTATTTTCCTCATCTTTTTTATTCCTCCTCTTCCATTCATGTTCCTACATTTCTCATCTTCTTTCCCTCATCTGTTTTATTGCTCCTCTTCCATTCCTATTCTTCTGTTTCTCCTCTTCCATTCCTGTTCTTTCATTCCTCCTCTTCCTTCCCTCCTCTCCCATTCCCCACTCTTCCATTTCTCCTCTTCCCTTTCTCATCGTCTTTTTTTCCTCTTACATTTCTTCTCTTCTTTTCCTCATCTTTTTTATTCCTCCTCTTCCATTCCTGTTCTTCCATTTCTCCTCTTCCTTTCCTCATCTTTTTTATTCCTCCTCTTCCATTCCTCTCTTCTTCATTTCTTCTCTTTCTCTCTTCTCCTCTTCTTTCTTCTCTCATTCCTCTTCTTCTTCTTCTTTCCTCATCTTCATTCTCTCTTCTTCTTTCTCTTCCTTTCCTCATCATTTTTTATTCCTCCTCTTCCATTCCTCCTCTTCCTCTTCTTCCTCTTCTTCTTTCCTCTTCTTTTCTCTCTTCTTTCCTTCATTTTTATTCTCCTCTTCCATTCCTCCTCTTCCCTTTCTCATCGTCTTTTTTCCTCTTCAATTTCTCCTCTTCCTTTCCTCCTCTTCCTCTTACATTTCTCCTCTTCTTTGCCTCATCTTTTTTATTCCTCCTCTTCCATTCCTGTTCTTCCATTCCACCTCTTCCTTTCCTTCTCTTCCATTCGACGTCTTCCATTTCTCCCCTTCCATTCCTCCTCCCTTATTCCTCCTCTTCCATTCATCCTCTTCCTTTCCTCCTTTTCATTCCTGCTCTTCTTTCCTCCTCTTCCAATCCTCCTCATCCATTTCTCCTCTTCTTTTCCTCATCTTATTTATTTCTCCTTTTCCATTCCTGTTCTTCCGTTTCTCCGCTTCCTTTCCTCCTCTTCCATTTCGCCTCTTCCTTTCCTCGCCTTTTTTTATTCCTCCTCTTCCATTCCTCCTCTTCCGTTCCTCCTTTTCCTTTACTCATCTTCCAATCCTCCTCTTACTTTTCTTCGCTTCTTTTCCTCATCTTTTTTACTCCTCCTCTTCCCTTCCTCCTATTCCACTCTTCCTATTCCATTCCTCCTCTTCCATTCCTTCTAACGCTTCATAGTTTAATATTTGCGTAAGCAGTGTTGGGAGGACGGAAAGGGGGACAACTTCACACCTGGATCCTCTTGTAAGGAGCAACTGACAACGGTTTATATATTCTTCAAGAATCACGTAGAGTGGCAGAGGAGGGGGGAGGAGGAGGGGAAAGACGAGAAAAATGACCATAAACATTTTTTGACCGCGATGATTGTGTATGGTTTATACATAGGGAGGGGGAAAAATCGTAAAAACGTTTGAGGAGGAGGATGAAGCACAACAGATTCTGCAGACATTTGAATTTAGGGAGGACAATAAAAAAACTTACCAAGGGTCAGTGAGAAATAAAAAATGCAAATAAATGCTACGAAGACTAAGGGGACTCGTTTATTTACAACAACAAAACAAGAGAGATAAAAAATGTCCCTCCTCACTAGATATAAAATGAGGGGGACAAGGGGACGAAGAAGTTGATAACAGAATCAAATAACTGTAAATATCTAAGAGGGTGGAGGTAACGATTAATAAAGATTTAAATTATTGGAGGGTGAGGGTGAGGTGAGGCTGCGAGGTAAAGGCGGCGCTGTAGCTGCTGCTTCACAGAGAAGGAGACAGAGAAAGAAAAAGAAAGAGAGAGAAACAGAGAGAAACAGAGAGAGACAGAGACAGAGAGACAGAGAAAGAGAAAAAAAGAAAGAGTGGGAAAGAAAGAAAGAGACAGAGATAGACAGAGAAAGAGACAGAAAGAGAAAGAAAGAGAGAGAAAGAAAAAGAAAGAGATTCAGAAAAACAGAGTCAGAGAAAGAGAGAGACAGAGAAAGAGAAAGAAAGAGAGAGAGGCAGTGTGAAAGAGAAAAAGAGATACAGAGAGACAAAGAAAGAGAAAAAAGAAAGAGTGGGAAAGAAAGAAAAAGACAGAGATAGACAGAGAAAGAGAGAGAAAGAGAAAGAAAGAGAGAGAGAGAAAGAGAATCAGAAAAACAGAGAGACAGAGAAAGAGAGAGACAGAGAAAGAGAAAGAAAGAGAGAGAGATAGAGAAAGAAAGAAAGATATTCAGAGAAAGAGAGAGACGGAGAGAAACAGAAAGAAAGAAAGAGCGAGAAAGAAAGAGAGAGACAGAGACAGAGAGAGAGACAGGGAGAAAGAGAGAGAGAGTCCAAAGCTCACCCTGGTCTGCTGCGCCGAGGAAGAAGGAGAAGACGCAACGAATAACGAATTAGGAAGGTGAAAAATAAAACGATGTTGAAAAACACAAAGGAAGGAAAAATCAACGAGACTAAAGACAAAACAAGAACCGATGTTCAAGATACTTAAAACGGAGGAAAAATAACCCAAAAAATGGTACAGGAAAACAACAGTTATACAAAAAAACAGGAAAAGGAAAACGGAATTACTGTAGGGAAAGAGTAAAGGGGAATATGCAGAGGTGAAGACGAAGTGTGATAATTTAATGGGGGATTTTTTTTTCTTTTTCTGGGGAACTCTGCTGCATTGCTGATGACCATGACCACTGGTGGTTGGTTGGTGGAGAGAGAGAGACTCTGATGATGACGTGTGGAAACGTTTCTAAAGAAGGGGGTCGTGGTGACGTCATCACGCCTCTCTCCCCTGACTCTTGTGATGATGGAGGATACGCGTGACGTAATTGCGCCTCTCCTCTCCCCTGGCGGCGACTTTAGAGAGGCGAGCTACTGGTATCTGATGGTCGTGATTGGGGCCTTTGCGCTTCCAGGAATCCAGCTCCAGCTCCCGCTGATCCCCCTGTGGTTATCAGCTGGTAATTACAGGGTGGACCAGCAGCACTCTACTCTGCCCTGTCAATCAGCTTCCAGGTAACACTATCGCCTCATCAAGGCTCGTGCTGCCTCCGGGGGGCGTCCGTCCTCCTGCTCCCATTCCTTTCCTCCTCTTCCTTCTTTCCTCCTCTTCCTTCTTTCCTCCTCCATTCATCCTCTTCCTTTCCTCCTCTACTTTTCCTCCTCCTCCATTCCTCATTCGTTCTTTCCTCCTCTTCCTTTCCTCCTCTTCCATTCCTCATTCGTTATTTCCTCCTCTACCTTTCCTCCTCTACCTTTCCTCCTCTTCCTTTCCTCCTCTACCCTTCCTCCTCTTCCATTCCTCATTTGTTATTTCCTCCTCTACCTTTCCTCCTCTTCCATTCATCCTCTTCCTTTCCTCCTCTTCCGTTCCTCCTCCTCCATTCCTCATTCGTTCTTTTCTCCACTACCTTTCCTCCCCTTGCATCCTCCTCTTCCATTCCTCATCCGTTCTTTTCTCCTCTACTTTTCCTCCTCCTCCTTTCCTCGTCTTCCGTTCCTGCTCTTCCTTTCCTCCTCTTCCACTCATCCTCTTCCTTTCCTCCTCTACCTTTCCTCCTCTTCCTTTCCTCCTCTTCCATTCCTCCTCTTCCTTTCCTCCTCTTCCTTTCCTCCTCTTCCATTTCTCCTCTTCCATTCTTCCTCTTACACTCCTCATCTTCCATTAATCCTAATCTATTCCACCTCTCCCATTTCTGCCCTTCCATTTCTCCTCTTCCATGGCTCCTCTTCCTTTCCTCCTCCTCTATTCGTCGTCTTCCATTTCTCCTCTTCCATGTCTCCTCTTCCTTTCCTTCTCTTCCATTTCTCCTCTTCCTTTCTTCCTCTTCCATTCCTACTCTTTCTTTCCTTCTCTTCCTCTCCTTCTCTTTCATTCCTCCTCTTCCATTTCTCCTCTTCCTTTCGTCCTCTTCCATTTCTCCTCTTACTTTCCTTCTCTTCCTCTCCTTCTCTTTCATTCCTCCTCTTCTATTTCTTCTCTTACTTTCCTCCTCTTCCGTTCCTCCTTTTCCATTTCTCCTATTCCATTCCTTCTCTTCCATTCCCCCTTTTTTCTCTGTGTGTTTTTTTATACCTCTCTCCCTCTCTTTAGCTATCTATTTATATCTCTTTATCTCTATTTATACCTTTTTTTTAAAAAAAATGTAAATAATGTGATGGCAAAGTATTATTTGTTAAAAACATAGCCAATTGGAAATAAAGATCAAACAAAAGAAAAAGGTCAACCTCTTTTTCTATCACCATTTCACTATCTCTCTCTTTCTCTCTCTATTTACACACCTCCCTCTTTCACTCTTTCTCTCTCTGTCTCTTTATCTTTCTCTCTTCTCTTTGTCTCTCTATCTCTATCTATTTATAACTCTCTCTCTCTTCCCCCTCCTTCTTTCTCTCTAAATCCCTCTAAGTCTCTCTTTCTCCCTCTGTTTGTCTGTCTATTTATACCTCTCTCCCCTTTTCCCTCTCTATCTCTTTATATCTCTTTATCTCTATTTATACCTTTTTTTAAATGTAAATATTGTGATTGTGTGAAATAGCAAAATATTATTTACAAAAAAAAAGCAAACAGGCTAATAAAGATCTTTCTATCTCTCTTTCACTATCTCTCCCTCTATTTATATCTCCCTTTTTCTCTCTTTCTTTCTTTATCTTTTTCTCTTCTCTTTGTCTCTCTATCTCTATCTATTTATAACTCTCCCTCTCTTCCCCCTCCCTTCTTTCTCTCTAAATCCCTCTAAGTCTCTCTTTCTCCCTCTGTGTCTCTATCTATTTATACCTCTCTCCCTTTTTCCCTCTCTATCTCCGTATCTATGTCCTCTTTCTCTATTTCTCTCTCTCTGCATCTATTTATATCTTATCATTAGTCAAATAAAATTTTAGATGTAATGAAACGTCATTTCACACCTAACAGCAGTTTAACCATCGCGCTTGACGCGTGACGTCATGATATATCCTGATTGCAAGCTCAATTCATCTCCATGGGTAGGATTTTCCCCTTTTTTTGCGTGCTGAAAAGGGTGGGGGGGAAGAGGAGGAGCAGCGGGAAGAAAGAAGTAATCTAATTATTAAAAAAAGAAGAGCGTGACAGGAACCTTCCATAGGGTGATCATCGGATGATTGGAAACCTTATAAAGGTGCAGTGTGAATAAAGGCCGTAGATTAGGCAGAGGAGAAGAGGAAGAGAAGCGAGGCACACATCAGCGTCGCTCCCTGAGGTTCCGTGTTTCTTTTTTTCAATCGCCCTTCCATATCATTCAACGTCGTCGTCATCGGCATACGTCACAATGTGACTGGAGCGCGCGCTCGTGCTGAGGTCAGTGACCCCCTTATCCCCCCTTTCCTTTCCTCCTCCTCCTCGTAGTCCTTAACAACTGACTGCGCATGCAAATGAGGACAAGAGCTACTTGCGGCGTCTCTTATCTCGTGACTTACGGACGGGACATCGAGGAGGAGGAGGAGGGAGAAATAACTACACCAACCGCTTCCTATGCGTCCTTCAATAATCTTCATAATGACGTCGATAAAAAAAATATGTAATATCAACCAAGATATGAACCGTGGACATGAACAACGCCGCCGCCGCCGCCCAAAATGAAGTCAGCGGCTGAGGGTCAAGGGCGAGGAACGTCGTCGAAGGGGAAGGATGAAACGGGGATTCAAAGGAGAGGAATCTGGAGTCGGATGATCAGAAAACCATCAAGCAGCCGACAGGATCATCAGCTCATCTCCTGGAGGAGGGAAGGAGGACGAGGGCAGGGGAGGGAGGAAGAAAGGAAGAAAGGGAGGAAGAAAGGGAAAGGGAGGAAGAAACGGAAAGGGAGGAAGAAAGGGAAAGGGAGGAAGCAGAAGAGGGGGTAGGGCAAGGGAGGAAGGAAAGGGAGGAAGAAAAGGAAAGGGAGGAAGCAGAAGAGGGGCTAAGGAAAGTGAGGATGGAAAGGGAAGAAGAACGGAGGAAAATAATACGGAATAAAGCTGGAGAAGGGACGGAAGACGAAAGAAGGTGCACAACGGGAATGCAGGCAAAGGTGATGGAGGAGAGGGCGGAAAGGATGACGTAGAAATGTAGAGGGAATAAGAACGATGGCAGAGGAGGGAGGAAGAAAGGGAAAGGAAGAGAAGAGGCAGGGGAAAGGAAGAAGGGAAAGGCAGGAAGGAAAAGGAGTAAGGAGAGGAAGAAGAACGGAAGAAAGTAATATAGAATAAAGCTGGAAAAGGGACGGAAGGCGAAAGAAGGCCACAACTGGAATGCAGGCAAAGGTGAGGGAGGAAAGGACGCAAAGGATGACGTAGAAATGTCGATGGAAGAAGAACGAGGGTAGGGGATTAAGGAAGGAAAGAAGCGGGAGTAAGAAGAATGGTGCAAGGTCAAGGGAAGAAGAACAGATGACCAATAATATTGAAGGAAGCTAGAGAAGGACGGAAGATAAAAGAAGGTGCAGGCAAAGGTGAGGGAAGAGATGTCGTAAAGGATGACGTCGAAATGTCGAGGGAAGAAGAACGAGGGCAGGGGAAGAAAGAAATAATGGGAAAGTAAGGAAGGAAAGGAAGAAGAACGGAGAAAAATAATACGGAACTGAAAAAAAGGAACATGAAAAGGGAATCGATACTGCAAGGAGAAGAAAAATAAAAACCCCCTTACGCTTTGACCATGACGATTATGCAGTATTTAGGGAAGGGAGGGAGGGAGTCAGGAGAAGAAGACTAGGGAAAACTATAAAAAAAAGTGGCATGAACGTGGACCTGGAGAAAAAAGAAGAGGTTCAACATGAGGATTTATAGAGAGAGAGATGGGGGGAAGAAAACAAGGGTGAGGAGACTGTAGTAGTAGGAAAGGGAGGAAAATAAAGTGGAATACAAAGGGTTGTTAGATTGGGGGACGAAAGGGAATTTTGAAAGGAATAAAGGGATTTTCTACCATGGAAAGCGTAATACTAGGGATAATAGAAGAGTATAGTAGGCAGACATAAAGAGTATAGGATAGCTACAAGGGCGAAAAGAGGATTTCCGACGAGTAAATTAGTTGGAATATAGGTATAGATGTGGCGTTAAATGGGTTGAAGACGTGGACTGTAGGAGTTGAGGGAAAGGAAAGAATAGAAGAACTCTTTTTGAAAATGTGAGTGCTTTAGGAGAAATAGGATGGATGATGAGGTGGATAAGATCAGAAACGAGGAAAATTCTAACACAG
>CM067377.1:218622425-218684925 GCA_034510155.1 Eucriotettix oculatus | reverse complement strand
ATCCCAATTAGAAAACAACTCAATCACTCACCTTGGAACTTACCCCCCCGTTACTTCAATCATCCATTCTACCTTCTTTGGCTCCCCAAATCCCAATTAGAAAACAACTCAATCACTCACCTTGGAACTTACCCCCCTTACTTCAATCATCCATTCTACCTTCTTTGGCTCCCCAAATCCCAATTAGAAAACAACTCAATCACTCACCTTGGAACTAACCCCCCGTTACTTCAATCATCCATTCTACCTTCTTTGGCTCCACAAATCCGAATTAGAAAACAACTCAATCACTCACCTTGGACTTACCCCCTTACTTCAATCATCCATTCTACCTTCTTGGCTCCCAAATCCCAATTAGAAAACAACTCAATCACTCACCTTGGAACTTACAACCCCCTTACTTCAATCATCCATTCTACCTTCTTTGGCTCCCCAAATCCCAATTAGAAAACAACTCAATCACTCACCTTGGAACTTACCCCCTTACTTCAATCATCCATTCTACCTTCTTTGGCTCCCAAAAGCCCCAATTAGAAAACAACTCAATCACTCACCTTGGAACTACCCCCTTACATCAATCATCCATTCTACCTTCTTTGGCTCCCAAAACCCAATTAAAAAACAACTCAATCACTCACCTTGGAACTACCCCCTTATTTCAATCATCCATTCTACCTTCTTTGGCTCCCAAAAGCCCCAATTAGAAAACAACTCAATCACTCACCTTGGAACTAACCCCCCGTTACTTCAATCATCCATTCTACCTTCTTTGGCTCCCCAAATCCCCAATTAGAAAACAACTCAATCACTCACCTTGGAACTTACCCCCCCTTACTTCAATCATCCATTCTACCTTCTTTGGCTCCCCAATACCCAATTAGAAAACAACTCAATCACTCACCTTGGAACTACCCCTTTACTTCAATCATCCATCTTGGCTTCTTTCTGACTTCCCCTTTAATTACTACAATATAATCCGGCTAAGCGTAGGGGTTTTTTATTTCTTCTCCTTCCAGTATGATTCCTTTTTCCCATATTCCTGGTTACTTACCCTATGCACCCGTTTATTTTTTTATTTTCTTACAGCAGCACATTTCGGAATATTATATATTCTTATCCTTTACCCTCAATTCCTATCGTCCACTTATATAACCCGTAAGTAAGTCGCCCATTTTGTTTTTTGCTTTTTCGCGAAAGTCTTACCTTACCTGTAACTGTTTCATTCCTTCATTTTCCTTGATTCATTTATTAATTCCTTCCATCATTATTTCTCCCAATCTGTCTTTCTTTATTTTCGTTCCACGCTCCATTCATTACTTCCTTATTTCTCTTTTCTCTGAATCTTTCATTTCTTCATTTTCCTTCGTTCATTTATTAATTCCTTTTCATCGTCATTTCTTCCGATCTATTTTTTCTTCTTTCCCTGCTCCGTTCATTCCATCTTAATTTCTCCTTTCCCCGAATTTTTCATTCCAACCTTCTTTTTCATTCCTTCATTTCCCTACATTCATTTATTAATTGCTTTTATCCATATTTCTCCCAATCTATCCTCCTTTATTTTCTTTCCCCGCTCCATTCATTCCATCCGTATTTCACCTTTCCCTGAATCTTTCATTCCAACCTTCTCTTTAATTCTTTTATTTTCCTTTATTCATTTATTAATTCCTTTCATCATTATTTCTCCCAATCTGTCTTTCTTTATTTTCATTCCATCCTTATTTCTCTTTTCTCTGAATTTTTCATTTCTTCATTTTCCTTCCTTCATTTATTAATTCATTTTCATCATTATTTCTTCCAATCTATTTTTTTTCTTCTTTCCCTGCTCCATTCATTCCATCTTAATTTCTTCTCCTTTCCCTGAATTTTTCATTCCAACCTTCTTTTTCATTCCTTCATTTCCCTACATTCATTTATTAATTCCTTCCATCATTATTTCTCCCAATCTGTCTTCCTTTATTTTCTTTCCCTGCTCCATTCATTCCATCCTTATTTCTGCATTTCCCTGAATCTTTCATTCCAACCTTCTAACAGCCTTTGTTATTCCAGTGTTTTTCCCCATACTACTACATTCCATTATCTTTGGTTTTCCCCTCTATTAATCCTCATATAGAGAAGTCGTTAATTCCGTGTTTTTTTATGTTTTTTTTCCCAAAAATCCTCCTTCTGCCTCATCTGCAACTACAATATCGTCAGAAAAAATTTTTAGTTAAAATTCATCCCTTAATTAGGGGGCGGAGTAAGCATTTTATATTCTGTTATAGTGCTGAATATATTTTTTTTGAGGATTGTCACATTGTTACGGGAGTACTTTGTCCTTTTGGAATATCCCTAGAGGTACCGGGAGCATTTTTTTGAGGTTCTCATGTCGTGACGTTTTTTTTATACAGGTTGAATTGAATTTAACTCTATATACATATTTCGTAATTTTCCTTCCTGAGCCGCGCCCCCCAAAAAAATTTTCCCTTTCACCCACATCCTTTAGAACCATCCTCATTTTCACCCTTTTAAAGCTTTTGTTGTTCCTGGAACAGGGTTATTCCGCATTTTCCATCATAATTCCTTCCATCATTATTTCTTCCAATCTGTCTTCCTTTATTTTCTTTCCCTGCTCCATTCATTACATCCTTATTTCACCTTATCCTTAATCTTTCATTCCTTCATTTTCCTCAAATTCATTTATTAATTCCTTCCATCATTATTTCTTCCAATCTGTCTTCCTTTATTTTCTTTCCCTGCTCCATTCATTACATCCTTATTTCACCTTATCCTTAATCTTTCATTCCTTCATTTTCCTCAAATTCATTTATTAATTCCTTCCATCATTATTTCTCCCAATCTTCCTTTCCATTTAATTTCTTTGGGTTAAACTACTTTAATGATCTCCATATTCCAAGAAAGAAAAAATGGTATTCACTTTCTTTAAAGCCTTTTGCTGGAGAGTCGTGGTTTTTTTTATGTGTATGTGTGTGTGTGTGTGTGAGAGAGAGAGAGAGAGAGAGAGAGATTTACGTTCCAGGCTCAACCTGTGTTGTTATGATCTTCATAAATTTCCTGGAACGCGAATAGCGGATGAAAATAAAAATAAAAATTATATGCCCTGGCAACGCCGGGTACTCAGGTAGTAGTAACAATATTTTTTTTAAAAAAAATTAAAATACCTGTTCCATTGGTGGGTGTGTAGGGGGAGGGGGAAAGTGGGAGGGCGGACATTTATTTTCATCACGCCAAAGGACCCACGGTATTTCCCTTTGTAGATCATCACCTTGGTTCACACACAACACGGCACAGAAGACATTTCCCTTTGTAGATCATCACCTTGGTTCACACACACGGCACAGAAGACATTTCCCTTTGTAGATCATCACCTTGGTTCACTCACACACACGGCACAACGCGACACATTTACCTTTGTAGATCATCACCTGGGTTCATACACATACGGGGCACAGAAGAAACGTGTGCAGAGGAGAGAGAGAGAGAGAGAAAATGGTAATTTCCCCCCAAGATGGCGGAGGAGATTCGCATCAACACCACCACCGCAACGGTCCAGCGGAGACAAACAAGCCACGGACCCCAGAGAGGAACTTTTTCACAGGAATAGATATGGTGTGTGTGTGGGAGCAGGAGGAGGTGGAGGTGGAGGAGGGAACCTTGCGTGTCCTGTCTAAAGGGGGGAAATAAAGGAAAAAAGGAAAGGAAGAGGACAACGTGAAGTGGTCGAAGAGGAAGAAGAAACCAAAAAGGATGGTCATTAACACGAAAGCGCCTGAGCAGCACACTTTTTTTTTTTCTCGGAGGATTGTGGAGCCACGCAACCTTCCAAAACTCTACTCAGCCTCCAGTCAGCTCCAGAGGAAGAGAAGGAGGCTTCCATACGTGGTCCAGGCCAACTCCAAACTCACCCCCTTCTCTCTCTCTCTCTGCCTCCTTCTCTATGTCTCTCGTGTGTTCTATTTCGTCCTCTCTGTCTGTTACTCACTTTCTCTTCCTCTCCCAATTTCCTTTCCCAGTGCATCCCCCCTTTTCTCTCTCTCTCTGTCTCCTTCTCTATGTCTCTCGTGGGTTCTATTTCGTCCTCTCTGCCTGTCAATCGCTTTATCTTCCTCTCCCAATCTCCTTTTCCCAGTGTATTCTCCCTTCTCTCTCTCTCTCTCTCTGCCTCCTTCTCTATGTCTCTCGTGTGTTCTATTTCGTCCTCTCTGTCTGTAAATCACTTTATCTTCCTCTCCCAATCACCTTTTCCCAGTGTATTCCCCCCCTTTCTCTCTCTGCCTCCTTCTCTATTCCTCTCGTGTGTTCTACTTCCTCCTCTCTGTCTCTCAATCGCTTTATCTTTCCTCTTCCAATCTCCTTTCCTAGTGCATTCTCTCCCCCTCCTTTCTCTCTCTCTCTGCCTCCTTCTCTATGTCTCTCGTGTGTTCTATTTCGTCCTCTCTGTCTGTCAATCACTTTATCTTCCTCTCCCAATCTCCTTTTCCCAGTGTATTCCCCCCTTTCTCTCTCTGCCTCCTTCTCTATGTCTCTCGTGTGTTCTATTTCGTCCTCTCTGTCTGTCAATCACTTTATCTTCCTCTCCCAATCTCCTTTTCCCAGTGAATTCCCTCCCCTTTCTCTCTCTTTCTCTCTCTGTCTCCTTCTCTATGCCTCTCGTGTGTTCTATTTCGTCCTGTCTGTCTGTCAATCACTCTATCTTCCTTTCCTTTCCCCGTAATTTCTCTCTTTCTCTCTCTGCCTCCTTCTGTATGTCTCTCGTGTGTTCTATATCGTCCTCTCTGTCTATCAATCACTTTATCTTCCTTTACCAATCTCCTTTCCCAGTACATTCTCTCCCCCTCCTTTCTCTCTCTCTCTGCCTCCTACTCTATGTCTCTCGTGTGTTCTATTTCGTCCCATCTGTCTCTCAATCACTTTATCTTCCTTTACCAATCTCCTTTCCCAGTGTATTCTCTTCTCTCTCTTTCTCTCTTTCTCTCTCTGCCTCCTTCTCTATGTCTCTCGTGTGTTCTATTTCGTCCTCTCTGTCTGTCAATCACTTTATCTTCCTTTCCTTTCCCCGTAATTTCTCTCTCTTTCTCTCTCTGCCTCCTTCTGTATGTCTCTCGTGTGTTCTATATCGTCCTCTCTGTCTGTAAATCAGTTTTTCTTCCTCTCCCAATCTCCTTTCCCAGTGCATTCCCCCCTTCTCTCTCTGCCTCCTTCTCTATGTCTCTCGTGTGTTCCATTTCGTCCTCTCTCTGCCTGTGCACGTTTCCCTGCACCTACGTCTCTCTCTTCTCCCGTCGTCTTTCCCTCTTTCCTTTGAACTCTGCATCTTTCCAATTTTTTTTTCTGCCTCACGTGCTTCCTTTCGTCCTCGACTATTATGAAAATCGTATGGAGGAAGGCTTATGACACGAGGGAGAAACCAAGGTGAATCATGGACGGAACAACAAAGGCTGTAGGATGAGAGAAGGTTGCAATTCCCTCGCACCTAGGCAGAGGTTAAAGCCTTTGGAGTCACACGAAGCTCTTGGGTTTGAGATTAAGGACGATGATGACCTCCACAACAACAACGAAGGAGGAAGATAAAATTTATCGGCGTCAGAGTTTTCCAGGTCACGAATTAACCAAGCAAGCGAGGAGGAACAATGAAATGTCTTCTCCTCCTCCTCCTTGGAAGGGGAACAATGAGTTATAAGTTTCCTCTCTCTGTCTCTGTAGAGGTTCCGACCTCTGGGGCAGCAGCCGAGGATGACAAAAGGGGAACGTGAGAGGCGAGGGCGAAAAAAGGTTAAACCATCCTATAGAGCAGAGCCTTAGGAAACTCTGTGGACCGCGGACCGTCGAGGGTCGCTTTTACCGTCGTCGAAGGGAAAACTTCAAGAGGAGGAATAAGACTGCGGTAAGGAACAGGGGATGTAGGAACCTCTTTACTCCAATTTTACCTTTCAACCCTTTATACCGATTTTTTTTGGGGGGGTTACTCGTCGTCTTCCTCAGAGGATTATTTCACCTCATGTCCTTACCGCATCCAGTTACGTGTCTTTCCCTTTCTCTCTCTTTTTTTCTCTCTCTCTCTGTCTCTCGCCCAACCTACCTTCCCCTTGCCATTCAGTCACGGTGTAACTATCGGCTGCCTTTTTTTTAAAAGACTGACAATTAAGTTCGCGAACTTGGCGCCACGATATCCACACACACACACGTCATTTTTCTTGATTTCCCACTACGCCTTATTATTTTTTTTTTAAAATGAAATGCAATGTATTCTTCATTCCTTTATCGGGAAGGAGGGAGATAGGGAAGGAGGTGAGGAAGGGAGAAAGGGGGGATGGGGTAGGGAGGGTGGTCCTGAAACGGAAAAAAACTTGGCTTTAATATTATAGGGAGGAGGGAGGGAGAGGGAGAGGGAGAGGGGGGGCCAAATTGATAACGATTCAACAATCGGTATAAGTGAAGAGTGGAAAAGGAATTCAGGATCATTGAGAGAGAGAGAGAGAGAGAAAGAGAGAGAGAGAGGTGAAGATGGGCCGACGATAAGAGACAGAGAGAGATACAGACGGAAACAGAGACGTAAACAGTTTCCGAAAGATAGGCAGACCGATAAATAGTGATAGGGTGGAAACAGGCAGAGAGAGAGAAAGAGAGAGAGAGAGAGAGAGAGAGAGAGAGAGAGAGAGAGAGAGAGAGGGCAAAAGGAGTCAAAATGAGACAGAAAAATATATAATCTGAGAGAGGTAGAGGGAAGGGGGAAGAGGAGAGAGAGAGACAGAAAGAAATTAGGAGAAAAGAAGAGAGAAATATTGATAGAGAGAGAGATAGACAGAGAGAGAGAGAGAGAGATGAAGGTGGACAGATAAGAGACAGACAGAGAGATACAGACGGAAACAGAGACGTAAACAGTTTTCGAAATATAGGCAGACAGATAAATAGTGATAGGGTGGAAACAGACAAAGAGAGAGAGAGAAAGAGAGAGAGAGAGAGAGAGTCAAATAGGGTCCAAAATGAGACAGAAAAATATATAATCTGAGAGAGATAGAGGGAAGGGGGAGAGGAGAGAGAGAGACAGAAAGAAATTCGGAGAAAAGGAGAGAGAAATATTGAAAGAGAGAGATAGACAGAGAGAGAGAGAGAGAGAGAGATGAAGGTGGACAGATAAGAGACAGACAGAGAGATACAGACGGAAACAGAGACGTAAACAGTTTCCGAAATATAGGCAGACAGATAAATAGTGATAGGGTGGAAACAGACAAAGAGAGAGAGAGAGAGAGAGAGAGAGAGAGAGAGAGAGAGAGAGACAGAAAGAAATTAGGAGAAAAGAAGAGAGAAATATTGATAGAGAGAGATAGACAGAGAGAGAGAGGGAGATGAAGATGGACCGACGATAAGAGACAGAGAGAGAGATACAGACGGAAACAGAGACGTAAACAGTTTCCGAAATATAGGCAGACAGATAAATAGTGATAGGGAAGAAACAGACAAAGAGAGAGAGAGAGAGAGAGAGAGAGAGAGAGAGAAGGTGTGTGAAAACAGGCTCGGTCATCATAAGAGTGAGAGACAGAGGGAAACATAAAAAATGAAGGATTTCTTTGTTTGTGTTTTCCTCAACATTTTTCCCTCCCTTACTAATTTATTACCTCTTTCTTATATTGGTTTCTTTTTTTTCATTCCTCTCTTGTCTCGTTAATTTTTCTCCTGTCATTCATAGGGAAGGGAGCGTGGTGAGAGAATAGTAGTAGTAGCACCCTACTTAGCCCCAGACCCTACCTGATGCAGGTTTCCTACGGGTTTTTCCCCCTTGCATCATCTTTAGGTGAAACATGTAGCCACTTACCCCCCTCCCAAAAAAAGAATTAATATGTTGAATATTGTATCTCTTTATTTATTGTCCTTCCTCTCGCTGATTTCTTTATTTGTGTTTTCCTCAATATTGTTTTTTCCCCTCCCTTACTAATTTATTATTTCTTTCTTATATGGGTTTCTTCTTTTTTTTTCATTCCCCTGTTGTCTCGTTAATTTTTTCTCCCGTCATTCATAGGGAAGGGAGCGTGGTGAGAGAATAGTAGTAGTAGCACCCTACTTAGCCCCACCCAGTCCCTACCTGATGCAGGGTTTTCTACGGGGTTTTTCCCCCTGCATCACCTTTAGGTGAAACATGTAGTCATTTACCCCCACAAAAAAAATTGTATGTTGAATATTGTATCTCTTTATTTGTTGTTCTTACTCTTGCTGATTTCTTTATTTGTGTTTTCCTCAACATTTTTCTCCCCTTACTAATTTATTATTTCTTTCTTATATTGATTTCTTTTTTTCCATTCCCCAGTTGTCTCGTTCAATTTTCTCCCGTCATTCATAGGGAAGGGAGCGTGGTGAGAAAATAGTAGTAGTAGCACCCTACTTATCCCCCCGTCCCTACCTGATGCAGGTTTTTCTACGGGTTTTTTGCTTGCATCACCTTTAGGTGAAACATGTAGTCATGTTCTCCCCCACAAAAAAGAATTGTATGTTGAATATTGTATCTCTTTATTTATTGTCCTTCCTCTCGCTGATTTCTTTGTTTTTCTCAATATTGTTTTTTCCCTCCCTTACTAATTTATTATTTCTTTCATCATCACGAAGACCGACCCAGGTCATCATTTAAAGTGGCAGCAGCTCTCTTTTGGGGGGCCCTTGAAGACTTACGAGTGGCAGAGGGGGAGAGAAACTAACTTCACCTCCTCCTTCAGGTCATTTTTTGTTGTTGTTGTCTCTTCCTCTCTCGACGTCACGAAGATTGGCTCCCCTTTTTGCAGCTTCTTTTTTTTTGGCCGTCCCCCCCTTCACCCTTCACCCACCCCCCTGGGCCAACTGTATTTTCCCCCAAACCCCCCTTGAATATATGTCTGCTGCAATGTGCGACGATCTCCTCTAAAATAATTTACGTCTTCTCTTTAATCCTCCTCACACGTTCCTTCCCCCTCTTTTGTTGCTAAAATGGACTTGGGTCGTGACTGAGATTAATTCCTTGGCGCCCCCCCCACCATTCCCCCCCTTTTTGTTCATCTGCCCCGGTGTCTTCTCTCTTCCTTTCTCTTTCTTTCTCTCTCTCTCTCTGCCTCTCTCCCTATTATTTCCCCCCTCCCCTTCCCCTCCCTCACTCCTCCCGGTCTTTCCCGCACACAATACGATTCTAATATGCAATTCAACAACAAAGCTCTGTGTGTCGTCCTCCATTTATCTGGACAGCCAATTGTTCCCCCCCTCCTTTTTCCCTTGTCCTTTTAACGAGTTGTGTCAAAAGTTGAGATGACGAGGAGGAGGAAGAAGAAGACAAGACCCGGCCAGTTTATTATCCAATTTATTATTACCACCAACAGGAGCTTCGCCACTTCCTCTTCCTCCTCCTCATCCAAACACTATTAGTCCTAACACTCAGGCAAACCGTGACGTCACTCGTGTGTTCTTCCCTAGACCTTACGTACGTCATAGTTTCTTTCTTCCTTAGTCTTTTCCCTTGCCCCATTATCCTTCTACTATGAAACAGTTATTATTATTCCTTACTTACTTGCTTGGCTGCTATTTTTGCCCCCGAGGCTATGACTGCAGCAGCAGCAGCTATATAAATACAAAGAAAATACTAATAAAACACAAAAATACAGAAATTACGACAAAAATTTGCACAGTAAGAAAGAATTTTTGGAAGCTGTAGAGTAATTTTTTTAATCACTTCACTGCACTTCACTATTATCATCACTTCACTTATCCTAAAAAAAATATCAAAAACTACTCCTTTTAAGGTTTCCCTTAGCCTATTCCTAAAACTGATTTATTCTGTCCCCTGGAAAAGTCGTTTAGTATTTCTGCTGCAGGGAGGCAAAAGGGCAAGGAATTTACAACCGCCTATTAACTGACCTATTTTACAAATGTGAAAAAGAAAAAAAATTATTTTTCTCTCTACGTGTGTGTGCGCCGAGCGCCATTTTAGAAAGAATTGCTCTGTAGTGCTAAGTCTCTAGATCACAGAGTTGTATATATATATATATATATATATATATATGTGTGTGTATGAAATATTAAAGTTTGTAAAGAGTAACACTAACATCTTTTTTCTTTTTAAAATGGCGGGTTTTCATTAATAAACACGCGCGCGCGCAAGACCAGAAATCAGTCAAGAGGTTAAGCTCCAAGGTCACGAAGGACAAGCATCGCTGCTGCTCTTCTTGTTTTGTTCTCTCTCTGCTCCACCAGAGATATTATTATTAGCCTTCCTCCACAGAGGTTAAAATAAAAACAGTAACTACAAAAGAATCTTCGTCGTGAAGCAGAGAGTATAACTCTGTTCTTTTTCAAAATGGCGGCGGCAATGCTGCTGCTGCTTTCGCCTCCTTGTTCTCTCTGCATCACCAAAGATATTGTTATTACCCTTCTTCCACAGGGGTTAAAAACAGTAGCTACAAAAGCATCTTCGTCGTGAAGCAGAGAGAGTAAAAAGACCATTCTATTTCAAAATGGGGGCGGCGCTTTTGCTGCTGCTTTTGCTGCTGTCCCTCTTGTTCTCTCTGTATCACCAGAGATATTATTACTAACCTTCAATCATAGAGGTTAAAATAAAAACAGTAACTACAAATGTATCTTCGTCGTGAACCAGAGTTACAATAGTATTCTATTTCAAAATGGCGGCGGCGCTTTTGCTGCTGCTTCTGCTGTTGTCCCTCCCTTGTTCTCTCTGCATCACCAGAGATATTGTTACTAGCCTTCCTCCACAGAGGTTAAAATAAAAACAGTAGTGACTACAAAAGCATCTTCGTCGTGAAGCAGAGAGTAAAAATACTATTCTATTTCAAAATGGCGGCGGCGCTACTGCTGCTGCTGTCCCTCCCTTGTTCTCTCTGCATCACCAGAGATATTATTACTAGCTTTCCTCCACAGAGGTTAAAATAAAAACAGTAACTACAAAAGCATCTTCGTCGTGAAGCAGAGAGTAAAAATACTATTCTATTTCAAAATGGCGGCGGTCGTGCTTCTGCTGCTGCTGTTGTCCCTCCCTTGTTCTCTCTGCATCACCAGAGATATTATTACTGTTAGCCTTCCTCCACAGAGGTTAAAATAAAAACAGTAACTACAAAAGCATCTTCGTCGTGAAGCAGAGAGTATAAAACACTATTCTATTTCAAAATGGCGGTCGCGCTTCTGTATTACAGGATTTATTTTTCTTAATCGTCCATCTTAGTATTTAAAATCAAGGTTCTTGTTGTTCCTCCTTTTGCTGCTGCTTCTGGTGCAAAAAAAGGTAAATGTGTCAAAAGAGCTGCTGCTGCTGCTGCTGCCAACCTTGTAAAAATAACACACACCGCAAATCGCTTCTCTCGTCCCTGCATTCTACTTTAAACTGAACTGAATAAAATAATAACCTTTGAAATGTGGAGAATAAAGTGGGTGGATAGAGGGGTAACTAACCGAGAAGTTCTAGGCCGGATAAAGGGGGAGGGGAAAGGGGAGAATTAGGAGGGATAGATTGAATCATAGGCCAGGTTTCTAAAAAGATTAGGGAGGGGAAGTGTGGGTGTGGGGGTAAGAAGTGAAGGTGGGGGGGGAAGGAGAAGAGGTGAAGGATGGAATATGCCAAGCATGATAAGTAGGACTGATTACCACAACGAGAACAACAGCAACAGAAAGTCGTATATGATGGAAGGAGAGGGAATGTCTGAAGGTGATGAGATTTGGCGCCCAACGTGGTGGTTGTGATGGTTGGTGTTTGGTGTCTGTGCTTGCTCTTGACCTCAAAGAGTAGAGAGAGAGAGAGAGGGAGAGGGAGGGAAAAGAGGAGAATATGGAGGAATTTGAAGGGATAGATTGATTAATAGGCCACGTTTAGAAAAAGATGAGAAAGAGGGAAGAGTGTGGGTGTGGGTGTGGGGGTAATAAGTGAAGGTTGAGATGAGGCGAAGGATGGAATATGCTAAGCATGATAAGTAGAACTGATTACCACAACGAGAACAACAGCAACAGAAAGTCGTATATGATGGAAGGAGAGGGAATGTCTGACGGTGATGAGATTTGGCGCCCAACGTGGTGGTCGTGGTGGTTAATGTTTGGTGTCTGTGCTTGCTGTTGACCTCCAAGAGGAGAGAGAGAGAGAAAGAGAGGGAGAGAGAGGGGGGAAATCTCCGGAACACGCGAAAATTACCAGAGAGAGAGAGAAGGAAGAGAGAGAGAGAAGGAGAGAAGAAAGAGAGAGAAAAAAGGCAGGCAACACCTCGAGGGCGCCAAAGGAGGGGTTAATTGTCGGGGTTAATGTAATATTTAAATCAAGCGACGACGTCTTCGCCCACGGCGATGAGGTTTTTCCCTTTCCACTCTCTCTCTCACCTTCTCTTTCTCTCAGTTTCTCCTCTCCTAAGACATTTGCTTCCTTTGCAAGAAAGACGCAGCTTCTGACAAGAGTTCCCTTTCTCTCGTCTTCCCATCCACTTCTCATACATACGCCTTCAATTGTTATTCCCTCTACGCGTCACAAATATTAAGATATTATTGTCTTCATTTCCCTGTTTTATTTTTTTTAAAAAAACCTACATAATCTAAAACCTAAAACATTCATTTTAAAGTATCAGTTTCCTAATTGTTCAAGAAGTTAAGGTTGATAAAATTTTTTTAAAAAAATAAAAATAATTATTATTTTTTAAAAAAAAAATCCAGAGGAAAAAAAATGCGCCGACCTCCTGTGGTCTAGTGATTAGCGTCGCTGCCTCACAACCCAGAGGTCCCGGGTTCGAATCCTTGTCATGTCATGGTCACGGAGACTGGGATTAAGACTGATGGAGAGTCGATAACCCTGACCACGTGTCACTCCATATTCGGAATGTGTCATGTAAGGTGGACAGTCCAGCAGTCGTCCTGGTAGGCCGAGGCCCACAATGGGCTGCACAGCCAACGAAGAAGAAGAAGAAGAAGAGAAAAAATACAAATTTTTTAAGTAACTGTATGAAGGCGTTTTTTTGGTGAAAAACTTATTTTCCCCTTCTCCCTCCATCCTCCACCCCATCAAATTTTTTTTTGTAATCAACCTCAAAATTAATACTGAAAATTGATAAAGAAATAAGGGGTCAGCCCATAAGCATGTATATATATATATATATTTATAGATATGAATTTTTGAAAAAGCCAAAAATAAATTCCAATTACATAAGGCGAGAGAGGAACGTTTTCAAAACTGCCCAAATTTTGAAGAATACTTTTTAAAAATATTAAAGATGGAAATTTTTCGATGGCGTACTTTTTCTCGCTTGAGAACGACGACGGCAGAGAGCGCCGTCGAAACGTCGCGGCTTAAACTCCGTTTATTATTAATAACAACAACAACCACGGAACCCCATGAATTATTTTATTAAGTTTTTCAATATATATATATATATATATATATATATATCAACATGTGTAAAAAAGAAGTTTAATTTGGTAACATTGCTAACATACGTCTATCTATTATTATTATTGCACACATTTTCAGGTCATTTACAGGAGTTTCAAATTTTGGTTTCCCCCTCCCCCTAGTGTCCCCCTTTTAGTGACTTCAAAATATCCCTTTTCCCCAATCTAACAGCCTTTGTTATTTTTCTGGGTTTTTTTCTTTTCTTTTTCTACTTACTACACTACCATTACCTTGGTTTTTTTTCCCGCCCCCGTCTATTAGTCCTTGTTCCTCTTTCTCCTTGGACCATGTTCATGTAATTTTTTATTACAGTTTTATTCCAAGTCTTCTCCTTCTGACTTCCCTCTCCCTTCCTCTCCCACTCTGATACTACAGAATCGTCGGAATTTCTTGGTCCCCTTGTTGTATTATTATTTCCTTTTTTCCCCTCCACATATTTCCTGGGTCACTTACCCCTTATCAACTGTCAATCTCATTCTCCTATACAGCACCCCAAATAAAATATTATGTTATGTGACGTTGATGGGGAATTAACGAAGCTTAAGTTAAAACGGAATGTGGGGGGAAAAAATGGAATCATGCTGCAAGGAGAAGAAATAATATAATATTATAAAAAAGAAAAACAAACCTCTCTACGCTTTGCCCTATGATATTGTAGTAATAGGGATGATAAGGCAGAAGAAGAACTTGGAAACCATAAGCCATAAACGTAATCCACAAAAGGAGAACCTTTAACTTGTATGGGGTTTGTTACAAGTAACAGAGGGGGACGGGGAAAAAAGGAAGACCTGGAAAACCGCAATAAATGGGCAGTCCTTGGAGAAAGAGTTCAATATGAGGATTAATAGAGGAGTGAAGCATGGGGAAAACAGTTTTATTAAAAAAAATGGCCTGTTAACAAGATTTGGGGTAAAGGGGATATTTCGAAGGCAGATAAGGGATTCTGATACTGGGGAAGAAGCGTAATAAAGTAGAAGTAGGATAGCTACGGGCCAGGAAGTAGGACGTTGGACAAGGGAGGGAAGGAAGGGGAACAGATTATTAACAAGGACCACGTCCTGGAGAAAGAGTTCAAGATCACGATTAATGGTCACTGGTCACTTGCAGATTCTGAAGGGGATGAACTCTGAGAGGCTGAAAAAGAAGGTTGGTAAGAAAAGAGAGAGAGAGAGAGAGAAAAAAGAGGAGAAAACGAGGTCCAAGGGGGTGTGCCTCAAGGGTCTGTAATCGTGTGTCTGTTCTTATATTCCATTATTAATAGTCACTGGTCACTTGGGGAGATTCTGAAGGGGATGAACTCTGAGGCTGAAAAAGAAGGTTGGTAAGAAAAGAGAGAGAGAGAGAAGAAAAAAAGAGGAGAAAACGAGGTCCAATGTGGTGTGCCTCAAGGGTCTGTAATCGTGTGTCTGTTCTTATATTCCATTATTAATAGTCACTGGTCACTTGGGGAGATTCTGAAGGGGATGAACTCTGAGGCTGAAAAAGAAGGTTGGTAAGAAAAGAGAGAGAGAGAGAAAAAAAAGAGGAGAAAACGAGGTCCAAGGGGGTGTGCCTCAAGGGTCTGTAATCGTGTGTCTGTTCTTATATTCCATTATTAATAGTCACTGGTCACTTGGGGAGATTCTGAAGGGGATGAACTCTGAGGCTGAAAAAGAAGGTTGGTAAGAAAAGAGAGAGAGAGAAAAAAAGAGGAAGAAAACGAGGTCCAAGGGGGTGTGCCTCAAGGGTCTGTAATCGTGTCTGTTCTTATATTCCATTACTTACAAGTTGCTGTAGTTGTTATTGGTTGAGGATTGACGGTAGAAAGCTTCTGGTTTGTTGCCCGGGAGCCTGGCTCACGCACGTGCGTCTTCTCTCTCTCTCCTTCTCTCTCTCTCTCTCTCTCTCTGCCTACCTACCTGGGTCTTTCTCTCTCCGTGTGTGTGTGTATGTGTTTTTTGTGGACAGGTGGAGGGACAACGCCCAAAGCCAAAGCGGAGGGAACCTCGCCCTTCATTACCTGGAACGCAGGCAGCTACGCCCTTCTTCCTCTTCTTCTCCCCCTCCTCCTCCTGGAGTCTGTCTGCCTGCGTGCGTGCGTAGGCTCTCCCGTTATCACCGCAATGCGTGCCGTTTTCTCGACGTGAAGTGTCTATTCATCAACTAGCCCCACGTTGTTGTTACGACGACTTGTAACCGGTCCGCCATTTTTATTTCGGTCACTGGGTAAAGAAATTTTTTTCCCCCTGCACCCATAGCGAAGCTAGAAACTCGGTAAAACACAGGTAAAAAATACACAAGAATATAGAAAAAAATCCCTAAAAAAATTAAAAAACGCCACCCCGAGATAATTAATTCTTTTTTTTGGGGGGGGGTTGGGTTTTTCTCCACCCCTGGCGGCGTGGTGCCTGAGTTCCCTTTGTCTGACCCTCGGAATATTTTTTGGAAGACGCGGCGTCTCCCTTTTTTTCCAGAAATTGCGGGGTAGGGACGCCGAAAGCTGGAAATTTTTATTGGAGGCTGAGGGTCAGGTGATCCGCCATTCCACCTCATGGCTAATGTCGATGAACGAACGAGATGATTGGCGATGTAAAAAAAAATCTGGTGCTTCAGTTCTTCGTGTGTCTGACCCTCGGGCTATTTTTTTTTGGGAGGACGCGTCTCTCTCCTTTTTTTCTTTATTCCAGAAACTAGGAGGGAAGGGGGGAGAGAAACAGTTTGGCGACGTAAAATAACTGAAAATCTTAGTTGTTTTTGTCTGACCCTAGGGGCTATTTTTTGGTAGTAGCGTCTCCCTCTTATTTTCTTTTTCCCCAGAAACTAGGAGGGAGTGAGAAACCGTTTGGCAACGTAAAAAAATCTGTTGCTTCAGTTCAGTTTGTCTGACCCTAGGGTTTCTTTTTTTTTGGAAAAGACGCGTCTCTCATTTTTTTTCCAGAAATTGCGGGGTAGGGACGCCGAAAGCTGGAAATTTTAATTGGAGACTGAGGGTCAGGTGATCCGCCATTCCACCTCATGTTTAATGTCAATGAACGAACGAGATGTTTGGCGATGTAAGAAAAAAATCTGGTGCTTTAGTTCTTCGTGTGTCTGACCCTTCAGGCTATTTTTTTTAGGGAAGACGCGTCTCTCCCCATTTTCTTTCTTCCCCAGAAACTAGGAGGGAAGAGGGGAGAGAAACAGTTTGGCGATGTAAAATATCTGAAAACCTTAGTTGTGTTTGTCTGACCGTCGGGAATTTTTTTGGAAAGACGCGTCTCTGTCTATTTTCTTTTTTCCCCAAAAACTAGGAGGGAGTGAGAAACCGTTTGGCAACGTAAAAAAATCTGGTGCTTCAGTTGAGTTTGTCTGACCCTAGGGTTGGTTTTTTTTGGAAAAGACGCGTTTCTCATTTTTTTCCAGAAATTGTGGGGTAGGGACGCCGAAAGCTGGAAATTTTAATTGGAGGCTGAGGGTCAGGTGATCCGCCATTCCACCTCATGTTTAATGTCGATGAACGAACGAGATGTTTGGCGATGTAAGAAAAAAATCTGGTGCTTCAGTTCTTCGTGTGTCTGACCCTCGGGCTATTTTTGTTTGGTAAGACGCGTCTCTTTCCATTTTTTCTTTTTTCCAGAAACTAAGGAGGGAAGGGGGAGAGAAACCGTTTGGCGATGTAAAAATATCTGAAAACCTTAGTTGAGTTTGTCTGACCCTCGGGAATTTTTTTGGAAAGACGCGTCTCTCTCTCTATTTTCTTTTTTTCCCGCAAAAACTAGGGAGTGAGGGAGAGAAACCGTTTGGCGGCGTAAAAAAATTTTTTTGGTGCTTTAGTTGAGTTTGTCTGACCCTCGGTGATTTTTTTTTAGGAAGACTTCGTGTCTCTCATTTTTTTTCCAGAAATTGCGGGGTAGGGACGCCGAAAGCTGGAAATTTTAATTGGAGGCTGAGGGTCAGGTGATCCGCCATTCCACCTCATGTTTAATGTCGATGAATGAGTGAGCTGATCCGCAGATGATTGATGCGAGTAATTTTGGGACGTGGAGGACTTTGGACAAAGTTTTCCGTGGTAGTTGAGAGAGAGAGAGAGAGAGAGACGACAGTAGAGAGAAATTAGGTCAGTCATTCAGGGAAGGAGTGGAGAGAAAACGAGGAATTTTGCTGGGCGTAATAGAAGAGGGAGCGAGAGGGTGTGTGTGTGTGTGTCCGTGTCCGAGAACCCATGAAAGGAAGGAGATCCAGAGGCGGCCAGAATTCCTGGGAGACGAATCTGTTAATAATCTGTCCCCTTCCTTCCCTTGGTCAACGTCCTACTATTTCATGACCCGTAGCTATCCTACTTCTCTTTTATTACGCTTCTTCCCCAGTATCAGAATTCCTTTTCGAAATATCCCTTTTTTCCAATCTAGTTAACAGGCCATGTTTTTTTTATTCAACTGTTTTCCCCATGCTTCACTCCATCACCTTTGGATTTTTCCCCCGCTCCCCCCTTCTATTAATCCTCATATTGAACTCTTTCTCCAAGGACTGCCCATTTATTGCGGTTTTCCATGTCTTCCTTTTTCCCCCCGTGTTGCTTGTAACCTCTTACGGGGTTTCCTTCGTGGATTACGTTCATGACGTTTATTATGGCTCATGGTTTCCAAGTTCTTCTTCTGCCTTATCCCTAATACTAGAATATCATAGGGCAAAGCGAAAAGAGGTTTTTTTCTTTTTTATATTTTTGCTTCTCCTTGCAGCATGATTTCCTCTTTTCCCGCACATTCCGTTTTAACTTTCTTTCATCGCCTGTTCTCTCTCTCTTTCTCTCTCTCTCTGTGTGTGTAAGTGTCTGTCTCTATTAATATTTCTCTCTCTTCTTTTCTCCGCATTTATTTCTGTCTCTCTCTCCTTCCCCTCTCTCTCTATCTGTCTCAGATTATTATATATTTTTTTCTCTGCCTCATTTTGACTCTATTTGACTCTCTCTCCGTCTGTTTCTACCCTATCACTATTTATCCGTCTGCCTATATTTTGGAAACTGCTTATGTTTCTGTTTCTGTCTCTGTATCTCTCTTAGTCTGTCTCTTATCTGTCCATCTTCACCTCTCTCTCTCTCTCTCTCTCTCTCTCTCTCTCTCTCTCTCTGTGTGTGTGTGCTTGTGTCTATTAACATTTCTCTCTTCTTTTCTCCGAATTTATTTCTGTCTCTCTCTCTCTCCTTTCCCTCTCTCTATCTCTCTCAAATTATTTTTTTCTGCCTCAGTTTCACTCTATTTGACTCTCTCTCTCTCTCTCTCTCTCTCTCTCTCTCTCTCTCTGTGTGTGTGTCTGTGTCTCTATTAATATTTCTCTCTTCTTTTCTCCGAATTTATTTCTGTCTCTCTCTCTCTCCTTTCCCTCTCTCTATCTCTCTCAAATTATTTTTTTCTGCCTCAGTTTCACTCTATTTGACTCTCTCTCTCTCTCTCTCTCTCTCTCTCTCTCTCTCTCTCTGTGTGTGTGCTTGTGTCTCTATTAATATTTCTCTCTTCTTTTCTCCGAATTTCTTTCTGTCTCTCTCTATCTCCTTTCCCTCTCTCTCTCTCTCTCAGATTATTATTTTTTTTCTGCCTCATTTTGACTCTATTTGACTCTCTCTCTCTCTCTCTCTCTCTCCCTCTGTCTGTTTCTACCCTATCACTATTTATCCGTCTGCCTATATTTCGGAAACTGTTTATGTCTCTGTTTCTGTCTCTGTATCTCTCTTTGTCTGTCTCTTATCTGTCCATCTTCACCTCTCTCTCTCTCTCTCTCTCTCTCTCTCTCTCTGTGTGCTTGTGTCTCTATTAATATTTCTCTCTTCTTTTCTCCGAATTTCTTTCTGTCTCTCTCTCTCTCCTTTCCCTCTCTCTATCTCTCTCAAATTATTTTTTTCTGCCTCAGTTTCACTCTATTTGACTCTCTCTCTCTCTCTCTCTCTCTCTCTCTCTCTCTCTGTCTGCTTCTACCCTATCACTATTTATCCGTATGCCTATATTTCGGAAACTGTTTGTCTCTGTTTCTGTCTGCATCTCTCTGTGTCTGTCTCTTATCTGTCCATCTTCACCTCTTTCTCCCTCCCTCCCTCCCTCCCTCTCTCTCTGTCTCTCTATTAATACTTTCTCTCTTCTTTTTCAGGAATATATCTTAATATGTGACGCTCCATTTCTCTCAATCTCCCCTCTCTATTTCTCTCTTTATATATATATATATCCTTCTCTTGCCTCCCACTTTTCCCCCCTCTCCCCCTAGTCAACATTCTTCCTGAATACCAAACTGACCTTGCCCTAAATCGCATTCTGTTTTTTGGCGTTCCATCCACCTACATATATATATATATTATTTTCGGTTAAAGGATTATAGTAGTTCGTCCTTTACGCGTTCAAATACGGAACGTTCCGTTTCATCATCAATTTTTTCTTCTTTTTTAGGTGACGTAATAGAGTGGAATAAAATATAAGCAATTTAAATATTGCTTCTGTGGACGCTAAGGGCACGGTCGCTAAAAGCACGGTTCTCGTGTTGTCTCTTTCACAGTGGTAATGAATGAATGAGTGAAAGGTTTTCCTTCCCCCGCAGTGACGTGTCAGGGAGACTTTACTTGTGTTGCGGAGGTTTTTTTTCCCCGGGGGAAACTCCTACGTAACAACGAGGAGGCAAGGCAGCGAATGCAAGCAAGAGAGAACGAGTGAGAGAGAGAGAGAGAGAGAGAACGTTGCGTGGGACACTGTAACGTGGCGAGGCTAATTTACTGCGACGTGGTGTTTGTGTGCGGAGGGAGAGAGAGAGAGAGACAGGGAAGGAGATAGAGTAAGAGAGAGAGAGAGTGAGAGCGTGGGTGGAACGGACGAGTAGGAGGCCGAATCGATTGAAAAAAAGCCGTCCGACCAGACCAGAGAAGAGGAGAGAAGAGGAGAGAGGAAGCGGAGCGGCTAACACTCAACGTTAAACAGAGAGAGGGGAAAAAAAATACCGTCCCAACAAGCGAGGGAGTTTGATTCTTCTCCTCTGAATAATAATTAAGGTCCACGTGGCTCCAGAATCATGTCTGGAAACCGAGGAACGACGGCGGGCAACAGGAAAGACTCCTTTGGTAAAGGATGTGAAAGGGACACGGCCATCATCATCATCTGAGGATGTCTTTCTCATTGGAAATAAACTTTGGGGGGGAGGGAAGACAAAAAAAAAGAGAGGAGAAGGACGATAAGATACAGTGGATGGATGGATGGATGAGGGGAAAAGAAAGACGAAAGGACCAAGGAAGGAAATCAGACAAGGAAAAATAGAAAGACGTAGAGACAAAACGACGACGGATGGACGAAATAAAATGGTGAAATACAGTCAATTCCAAAAATGGTGGTAACATTTTGGGGTTGATGTCAAAAAAAGGGGGGTAGGTTGGTTGTTTTTTTGGACTACAAATGAGTCCATTGGTATCCAAAAAACGATATACTTATATAGAAAGAGAGAGATGAGGAGATGATGATGACGTCACTGGTGGAAGAAGAAGAACAACGGAAGAAAGTGGAACGCGTCAGCTGAGACTCGTTGGTGAAGGAGGTGAAGAAGAAGACGACGAGGATCATCATCATCATCATCTGAGGATGTCTTTCAGAGGGGAAAAAACTAAGGGGGAAAAAAGAAACAGTGGCTGGATGGGGAAAGACAGAGGAGACAAAAAAAGGAATTCAGACAGAAAAAATAGGAAGACGTAGAGAGACAAAACGACGACGGATGGACGAAATAAAATGGCGAAATACAGTCAATTACAAAACTGATGGTAACCTTTTTGGGGTTGATGTCAAAAAGGGGTAGGATTGTTTTGTTTTTGACTACAAACAAGTCCATTGGTATCCAAAAAAAGGATACTTATATAGGAAGAGAGAGATGAGGAAATGATGATGACGTCAGTGGTAGTGGGGGAAGAAGAAGGAACAACGGAAGAAAGTGGAACGCGACAGCCGAGACTCGTTGGTGAAGGTGAATAAAACGAAGAGGAAATCATCATCATCATCATCATCATCTGAGAATGTCTTTCAGAAGAGAATAAACTGGGGGAAGAAAAAAAGAGGAGAAGGACGATAAGATACAGTGGCTGGATGAGGGAAAAGACTCGTCGATTGGTATCCAAAAAAATTGATATTTATATAGAAAGAGAGAGATGATGAGGAGATGATGACGTCAGTGGTGGTGGTGGTGGAAGAAGAAGAACAACGGGAGAAAGTGGAACGCGTCAGCTGAGACTCGTTGGTGAAGGTGAAAGAAGACGACGAGGATCATCATCTACGGATGTCTTTCAAAAGGGAATACACTGGGGGGAAAAAAGAAACAGTGGCTGGATGGGGAAAGACAGAGGAGACAAAAGAAAGAAATCAGACAAGGAAAAATAGAGAGACGTAGAGAGACAAACCGATGACGGATGGACGAAATAAAATGGTGAAATACAGTCAATTACAACTGGTGGTAACCTTTTTGGGTTGATGTCAAAAAAAGGAGGGGTTAGGTTTTTTGTGTTTTTTGGACTACAAATGAATCCATTGGTATCCAAAAAAAGGTATATTTATATAGAAAGAGAGATCAAGAGACTATGACGAAGGTGGGGGAAGAAGAAGAACAACGGAAGAAAGTGGAACGCGTCAGCTGAGACTCGTTGGTGAAGGTGAAGAGGAAGATCATCACCATCTGAGGATGTCTTTCAGAAGGGAATAAACTGGTAGGGACAAAAAAGAGAGAAGGACGATAAGATACAGTGGCTGGATGAGGGGGAAAAGAAAGACAGACGAGGACAAAAGAAAGAAATCAGACAAGGAAAAATAGAAAGACGTAGAGAGACAAACCGATGACGTATGGACGAAATAAAATGGTGAAATACAGTCAATTACAAAACTGATGGTAACCTTTTTGGGGTTGATGTCAAAAAAGGGGGTTGGTTGTTTTTTGGACTACAAACGAGTCCATTGGTATCCAAAAAAAGGATACTTATATAGAAAGAGAGAGATGAGGAGATGATGATGACGTCAGTGGTAGTGGGGGAAGAAGAAGGAACAACGGAAGAAAGTGGAACGCGACAGCCGAGACTCGTTGGTGAAGGTGAATAAAACGAAGAGGAAATCATCATCATCATCATCATCATCATCATCTGAGAATGTCTTTCAGAAGAGAATAAACTGGGGGAAGAAAAAAAGAGGAGAAGGACGATAAGATACAGTGGCTGGATGAGGGAAAAGGCACGTCGATTGGTATCCAAAAAAGGGATATTTATTTAGAAAGAGAGAGATGATGAGGAGATGATGATGACGTCAGTGGTGGTGGTGGTGGAAGAAGAAGAACAAGAACGGAAGAAATTGGAACGCGTCAGCTGAGACTCGTTGGCGAAGGAGGTGAAGAAGACAACGACGAGGAAGATCATCATCATCTGAGGATGTCTTTCAGAGGGAATAAATATGGAGCAAAAAAAGAGAAAAAGACAATAAGATACAGTGGCTGGATGGGTGAAAAGAAAGACGAGGAGACAAAAAAAGGAAATCAGACAGAAAAATAGAAAGACTTAGAGAGACAAACGGATGACGGATGGACGAAATAAAATGGCGAAATACAGTAAATTACAAAACTGATGGTAACCTTTTTGGGTTTATGTCAAAAAAGGGAGGGTAGGTTGGTTGTTGTTTGGAACAGAAACGAGTCCATTGGTATCCAAAAAAAGGATATTTATATAGAAAGAGAAATGATGGGCTGATGACGTTGGTGGAAGAAGAAGAACAGCTGAAGAAAATGGAACGCGTCAGCTGAGACTCGTTGGTGAAGGTGAATAAGACGACGAGGATCATCATCATCTGAGGATGTCTTTCAGAAGGGAATAAACTGAGGAGAAAAAAAGAGAAGAGAAGGACAATAAGATACAGTGGATGGGGGGGGAAAAGAAATACAGATGAGGACAAAAGAAAGAAATCAGACAAGGAAAAATAGAAAGACGTAGAGACAAACGACGACGTATCTGAGACTCGCTGGTGAAGGTCAAGAAGACGAGGAGGATTATCATCATCTGAGGATGTCTTTCAGAAGGAAATAAACTGGTAGGGACAAAAAGGAGAGAAGGACCATAAGATACAGTGGCTGGATAGGGGAAAAAGGAAAGACGAGGAGACCAAAAATGGAAATCAGACAAGGAAAAATAGAGAGACGTAGAGAGGAAACGTCGACGGATGGACCAAGTTGGTTGGATGATGACCATCCAGGTGAACATGCATGAAGGAAGGTGAGGTCCAAGGGCCTGTGATTGTGATCTGGTTGAGCACGTGGTGTGTATGGTGTGGTTGACTCTGGCTGTCGCCATGAGCAGCAGCAGCACCAGCAGCAGGCGACGCCTTCATGTTGATGGAAGCGGATGACGGACGACCTGGAGATCCAGAGCGCGCGATTAGCGACGGAGATTAATGGCGCCGCTGGTGGATTCAATTTGTGTTCCCGGTGCTGCTGCTCCTGGTGCTGGTGATAACAACTACAGTATGACTGATGGACCACCGCCATTGCTTGCTGCTACCGCAGGTGCGGTCCAGGTCAGTCCAGTCCACGCCTCCACCACCTCAGGGTTTCATATATATATGTGATTATATCCACCTCATTGGCTTACAGCAGCACATTTCATAAAAAGCGCTTCTATTCTTTTCCCCCACCCAAGAGAAGAAAGAGAGGAGACAGACGACAGAGTAGAAAGAGAGGAGAAAGAGAGAAAAGAGAGGATAGAGAGAAGAGAGAAGAAGGAGAGGAGAAAGAGAGAAAAGAGAGGATAGAGAGAAGAGAGAAGAAAGAGAGGAGACAGACGACAGAGTAGAAAGAGAGGAGAAAGAGAGAAAAGAGAGGATAGAGAGAAGAGAGAAGAAGGAGAGGAGAAAGAGAGAAAAGAGAGGATAGAGAGAAGAGAGAAGAAAGAGAGGAGAAAGAGAGAAAAGAGAGGAGAGAGAATGAAGAGAGAAAAGAGAGGAGGGAGAATGAAGAGAGAAAAGAGAGGAGAGAGTAAAGAAAAGAGAAGAAAGAGAGAGAGGAGAGAGAGAAGATAGAGAGGAGAGAGAAGAGAAAGGGAGTAGGGAGAGAAGAGAGAGAGAGAGGACAGTAGAGAGAGAGGACAAAGAGAGAAGAGACAGAAGAGAAAGGGAGTAGAGAGAGAGGTAGGGAGAGAAGAGAAACGGAGTAGGGAGAGAGGAGAGGAGAGAGAAGAGACAGTAGTGTGAGAGGAGATAGAGAAAAGAGAGAAGAGAGACAGGAGAGAAGAGAGAGTAAAGAAAAGAGAAGAAAGAGAGAGAGGAGAGAAGAGAGAGAGGACAAAGATAGAGAAAGAGAAGAAAGAGAGAAGATAGAGAGGAGAGAGAAGAGAAAGGCAGTAAGGAGAGAGGAGAGTAGAGAAAGAGGACAAAGAGAGAAGAGACAGAAGAGAAAAGGGAGTAGAGAGAGAGGTAGAGAGAGAGGAGAGTAGAGAGAGAGGAGAGAGAAGAGACAGTAGTGTGAGAGGAGATAGAGAAAAGAGAGAAGAGAGACAGGAGAGAAGAGAGAGTAAAGAAAAGAGAAGATAGAAAGAGAGGAGAGAAGAGAGAGAGGACAAAGAGAGAGAAAGAGAAGAAAGAGAGGAGATAGAGAGAATAGAGAAGAGAAAGGGAGTAGGGAGAGAGGAGAGAGGATAGGGAGAGAAGAGAGAGAGGAGAGTAGAGAGAGAGGACAAAGAGAGAAGAGACAGAAGAGAAAGGGAGTAGAGAGAGAGGTAGGGAGAGAAGAGAAACGGAGGAGGGAGAGAGGAGAGAGAGTGAGAAGAAATGATAATAAACGTGAGATGGAGGAGAGGAACAAAAAAAAGGAAGGAAACAAAAACACTTTGATGACGTCACCACCACGAATGGGGAAAAAGGGGCGAAGAAGAAACACCGTAGTAGTAGTAGTAGTAGTAGGAAGGAAGAATCACAAACGACAGAAAAAGAGGGGGGAGGGAGGACGAGTGGGAGGGAGTAAAAGCGTAACAACAATATGAAGGACGTTGACTAAAGGGATTAAGGGATAGGATTAACAGTGACACGTTTTGAGAACGCGAGGGTCTTGTAAAAAAAATTAGGATTAGAGGGAAATGTGCGTGTGTGTGTATGTGGAGTAAGGACAAGGATGGAATGCGGTAAGAAGATTAGTAAATGAAAAGGCTTGCGCAAGTAAGCTCAGCACGGATGGATCAGACCGGTCTTTGTGGACTGAGCAGCAAACAATCAAGGATGGAATACAATAAGAAGTCCCTTCAGTCAACGTCCTCCATCTTGTTACGCTTTTTCCCCCTCCCTTCCCCTTCCCTCCCCTCCCCACCTCTCCTCCCCCTTTTATCTGTCCTTTGTGATTCTATTCACTTCGTTGGCTTACAGCAGCAAAACCACCACATTTTTTCATAAAAAGTGCTTCTATTCTTTTCCCCTTTCCCTTTCCTCCCCGCCACCCCAACCTACCGCACCACGTTTCGCACCCTCTTAAAACGAACGCCACCACGCTCCATTTTCAGCAAACGATTTTCCTCTTCCTTGCTATCGTCCTGTTGCTAATCCTACAGAATTCCTTTAACTTCCCCCTTTTCCCTAATCTTTCAGCCTTTGTTATTCCACAGAGAGAGACAGAGAGAAAAAAAAATTTCAGAGAAATAAACTGGGGGAAAAAAAAGAAGACAGGGAGAGAAAGATAAAGTGGCTGGAGGGAAAGACTAGGACAAGAGAAAGAAATCGGACAGAAAAGTAGAAAGACGTAGGAGATAAAGGAAAGAGAGACAAAAACGACGGACGGACGGACGAAGAGTGACGACGTGTATAGAGGCAAACGTAAAGACAGAGAGGACGGAATAGAAGACGAGAGACATGGAGAAGGAGGCAGACAGACAAAGAAAAAAGAGAGAGAAAAGAAAAGAAAAGGGAATGCACTTTGGAAAGAGATTGGGAGAGAAAGATAAAGTGTCTGTAGGGAAAGACTAGGACAAAAAGAAGGAAATCGGACAGAAAAAAATAGAAAAACGTAGGAGGTAAAGGAAAAAGAGACAAAAACGACGGATGGACGAAGAGTGAGTGACGACGTAGATAGAGGCAAACGTATAGACAGAGAGGACGAAATAGAAGACGAGAGACATGGGGAAGGAGGCAGAGAGAAAGAAAAAAAGAGAGAGAGAGAAAAGAAAAGGGGAATGTACTTTGGAAAGAGATTGGGAGAGAAAGATAAAGTGTCTGTAGGGAAAGACTAGGACAAAAAGAAGGAAATCGGACAGAAAAAAATAGAAAGACGTAGGAGATAAGGGAAAAAGAGACAAAAACGACGGATGGACGAAGAGTGAGTGACGACGTATATAGAGGCAAACGTAAAGACAGAGAGGACGGAATAGAAGACGAGAGACATGGAGAAGGAGGCAGAGAGAGAAAAAAGAGAGAGAGAGAAAAGAAAAGGGGAATGCACTTTGGAAAGAGATTGGGAGAGAAAGATAAAGTGTCTGTAGGGAAAGACTAGGACAAAAAGAAGGAAATCGGACAGAAAAAAATAGAAAGACGTAGGAGATAAGGGAAAAAGAGACAAAAACGACGGATGGACGAAGAGTGAGTGACGACGTATATAGAGGCAAACGTATAGACAGAGAGGACGAAATGGAACGCGAGAGACATGGGGAAGGAGGCAGAGAGAGAGAAAAAAAGAGAGAGAGAAAAGAAAAGGGGAATGCACTTTGGAAAGAGATTGGGAGAGAAAGATAAAGTGTCTGTAGGGAAAGACTAGGACAAGAGAAAGAAATCAGACAGAAAAATAGAAAAACGTAGGAGATAAAGGAAAGAGAGACAAAAACGACGGATGGACGAAGAGTGAGTGACGACGTATATAGAGGCAAACGTAAAGACAGAGAGGACGGAATAGAAGACGAGTGACATGGGGAAGGAGGCAGAGAGAAAGAAAAAAAGAGAGAGAGAAAAGAAAAGGGGAATGTACTTTGGAAAGAGATTGGGAGAGAAAGATAAAGTGTCTGTAGGGAAAGACTAGGACAAAAAGAAGGAAATCGGACAGAAAAAAATAGAAAGACGTAGGAGATAAGGGAAAAAGAGACAAAAACGACGGATGGACGAAGAGTGAGTGACGTAGATAGAGGCAAACGTATAGACAGAGAGGACGAAATAGAAGACGAGAGACATGGAGAAGGAGGCAGAGAGAAAGAAAAAAAGAGAGAGAGAGAAAAGAAAAGGGGAATGTACTTTGGAAAGAGATTGGGAGAGAAAGATAAAGTGTCTGTAGGGAAAGACTAGGACAAAAAGAAGGAAATCAGACAGAAAAAATTAGAAAAACGTAGGAGGTAAAGGAAAAAGAGACAAAAACGACGGATGGACGAAGAGTGAGTGACGACGTATATAGAGGCAAACGTATAGACAGAGAGGACGAAATAGAAGACGAGAGACATGGAGAAGGAGGCAGACAGACAAAGAAAAAAGAGAGAGAAAAGAAAAGAAAAGGGAATGCACTTTGGAAAGAGATTGGGAGAGAAAGATAAAGTGTCTGTAGGGAAAGACTAGGACAAAAAGAAGGAAATCGGACAGAAAAAAATAGAAAGACGTAGGAGATAAGGGAAAAAGAGACAAAAACGACGGATGGACGAAGAGTGAGTGACGACGTATATAGAGGCAAACGTAAAGACAGAGAGGACGGAATAGAAGACGAGAGACATGGAGAAGGAGGCAGACAGACAAAGAAAAAAGAGAGAGAAAAGAAAAGAAAAGGGAATGCACTTTGGAAAGAGATTGGGAGAGAAAGACAAAGTGACTGACGTAAAGACGAAGAAAGGAGGAGATAGAGAAATAGAAAGACTGTTTTTCCCTTCTCTATTAATCCTCATATTGAACTCTTTTTTTTTTCTCCAGGATCCACGCCATTTCATGCCATTTATTATGGGTTTTCCTCAAGTCTCCTTTCTGACTCTCCCACTTTAATATTACATCGGCTAAGCGTAGAGGGTTTATTTTTTTTTATTTCTTCTCCTTGCTGCAGTACGGTTTCTTTCCCATATTCCGTTTTAAAATTTCTTCATCGCCTGTTCCTATATATATATATAAAGGTTAAACATCCTTTCGTCTTACTCCTTTCTTGTTTCCTGCTTTCTGTTTCTTTTTTTTTTGGTTTTCTATTCTAGTTTCAGCTTCCTGTCTTCTGTAGTCTCCTCTCTCGATATTTTATTCCCCTTCAGCTCTTCAAAAATTCCATAACACTTTGTGTTACACAGTATAAAAGTGTAGCCCCTTTTTTTTCACCCTCCTCCCCCTCCCCTAAATCATCTCCAAACGCCATGAACGTAGCCGTGAATTATTATTTTTTTTTCTTATCCTCCTTGTCTCCTTATCTCCTTTCCTTGTCTCTCCACAATCTTCCTAAAGCGAAAATTGATTATCTTCTCCTGACTCGCATTTTTCTTGACGTTCCATCGTCGGTCGTTATTATTTGTGACGTATGAGATTTTACCCGCAGTCTCTTTCCGTGTGGGTATAATTATTATTATTTGTTTTTACCTTAATATTATTATGGTTGTTTTTCCTCGCAAGACTTTCTGTTCTCCCTCATCAATTCCACGTGTGACTTATATGTATTTTCGTCATCATCCTTGTGGAGTTTGATATCTACAGCGACCATCGCCTTGCAAGATGATAGAGGAGAGGAAGGAGAGAGGCGGAGGCTGCTAAATCACAGGTGTTGTTGGTTTTGGCGATGTCTGTTATGAAGGCGCTTTAATCACAGACATTGTTACGTACCACAGGGAAAAGGTTAACTCGTGCCTAACTCTAGACTGTCTGCCTGATCGTCAGTCTCTCTCTCTTCTTCCTTCTCTCCATCTCTATCTCTCTATCTCTGTCTCTCATCTCCCTCTATCTCTCCCTCTCTCTGTCTTTTTTCATCTCTCTCTCTTTCTCTCTCCGTCTTTCCGTCTCTCTGTCTCTCTCCCTGCCTTTCTCTAATTTCTCTCTATCTCTCTCCGTCTCTCTCTGTCTTTTTCTCATCTCTGTCTTTCTCTCTATGTCTTCCTCTCATCTCTCTCTCTCCGTCTCTCTCTGTCGTTCTCTCATCTCTCTCTCCGTCTCTCGCTGTCTTCCTCTCATCTCTCTCTCTCTTTCTCTCTCCGTTTGTCTATCTCTCTCCGTCTCTCCGTCTCTCTCCCTGTCTTTCTCTCATCTCCCTCTATCTCTCCCTCTCTCTGTCTCTCTCTGTCTTTTTCTCTTCTCTCTCTCTCTCACTATGTCTTTCTCTCATCTCTCTCCGTGTCTCCCTTCCTCTCTCTATCTCTACCCGTCTCTCTCTATCTATGTATCTATCTCTCTCTCTATCTATCTCTCTCTATCTCTTTCTCTCTCTCTGTCTATCTGCCTTTATCTCTCTCTGATCCTTTCCCTCTCTCTGTCTTCCTCTCATCTCTCTCTATCTCTCTCCCTCTCTCCGTCTCTCTCTTTAGTTCTTTCTTTCATCTCTCTCTATCTCTCTCCCTCTCTCCGTCTCTCTCTTTAGTTCTTTCTTTCATCTCTCTCTATCTCTCTCCCTCTCTCCGTCTCTCTCTTTAGTTCTTTCTTTCATCTCTCTCTCTCTTCCTTCTCTCTATCTCCATTTCCGTATCTCCCTCTCACTGTCAGTCTGCGTCTTTCTTTCACCTGTCTCTATTTTTCCTCTCTATCTTCCTTCTCTCTCTCTCTATTTCTCTGTCTCTCTCTCTATCTTTCTCTCGTCTCTCCGCCTCTCCCTCTCTCTGTCTTTCTCTCATCTCTGTCTTTCCCTCTATGTCTTCACTCATCTCTCTCCATGCATCCCTTCCTCTCTCTCTCTCTGTCGTTCTCTCATCTCTCCCTCTCCGTCTCTCGCTGTCTTTCTCTCATCTCTCTCTCTTTTTCTCTCCCGTTTGTCTGCCTCTCTCCGTCTCTGTCTCTCTCCATGTCTTTCTCTCATCTCTTCTATCTCTCCCTCTCTCTCTGTCTTTTTTTCATCTCTCTCTTTCTCTCTCCGTTTGTCTGTCTCTCTCCGTCTTTCCGTCTCTCTGTCTCCCTCCCTGTCTTTCTCTAATCTCTCTCTATCTCTCTCCGTCTCTCTCTATCTCTACCCGTCTCTCCCTTTTTCCCTCTCTGTCTTTCTCTCATCTCTCCCTCTATCTCTCCCTCTCCCTGTACCTTCTCTCTGTATTCCTTTCATCTCTCCCTCCCTCTCTCTCTTCCTTCCCTCGATCTCTCTCTGTCTGCGTCTGTCTGTCTCTACCTCTGATTCTCTCTCTCTCTCTCTCTATCTATCTCGGCCTCTTTTCCCCCTACCAGAATAATCTTCGGATGAAATCTTCACGGTTAACCAACCGGGTCAGGTATTTAAAAAAACACAACGTTTCTGCGGCCTTCGCAGGAGGAAAACAGACATATACATCATGGCGTTGGAATAAAAGTCTCTCATAATCTGAACTACTGGCGCACACTGTTATGGATTTTGAAAAGTGCGACAGGAATTAAAAAGGAGGGTTTCTCCACAACCTCTACAGAAGGCCTTGTTGACAGAGAAAGCTAAAGATAAAATGAGAGAGAGAGAGAGAGAGAGATAAACTCGAAAAAGATAGGAAGAGATAGAAAGAGTGAAAATGTGTGTGTGTGTGAGAGAGAGAGAGAGACAGAGAGAGAGGAATAAACTGGAAAAAAGATAAGAAGAGATAGACACACACACACATAGAGATAGACAGAGATAGAGAGAGATAGAGAGAGACAGAAAAGAGAAGAGAGAGAAGAGAAGAGAGAGAGAAGAGAGGAGAAGGAAGAGAGATAGCGATAGAGAGAGACAGAAAAGAGAAAAGAGAGATAAGAGAAGAGGGAGAAGAGAAGAGAGAGAAGCGAGAAAAAGGTGAGAGAAGGGAGAGAAGAGGGGAGAGGGGAGAGAGAGAGACAGAGATGGAGAGAGAGAGAGAAAAGAGAAGAGAGAAGAGAGACAGAAGAGGGGAGAGAGATAGAGAGAGAAGATAGAAAAGAGAAAAGATAGAGAGAGATAGAGAGAGAGAAAGAGATAGAGAGAAAGAGATAGAGAGAGATAGAGATAGAGAGAGATAGGGAGAAAAAGAGAAGAGAGAGAACAGAGAAAAGAGAGAGAAGAGAAGATAGAGAAGAGAGAAAAAAAGAGAGAAGAGAGGGAGAAGAGGGGAGAGAGAAAAGAGAGATAGAGATAGAGAGAGGGAAAGAGATAGAGACAGAGAAAAGAGAAGAGAAAGAAGAGAGAAGAGAGAAAAAGAGAAAGGAGAGAGAGAAGAGAGAGAGAAGATAGAGAGAAGAGCAGAGAAGAGAGAGAAAAGATAGAGAAGATAGGAGAGAGATAGAGACAGAGAAGAGAGAAAAGATAGAGAGAGATAGAAATACAGAGAGAAAAGAGAAAGGAGGAGCGAGAGAAGAGATTGAAGAGAAGAGAGAGAGAAAAGAGAAAGGAGAAGCGAGAGAAGAGAAGAGATAAAGAGAGGTGAAGAGAGAGGAGAGAGAAGGGAGATGGATTGATAGCGAAGCTGTGTAATAAAGACCGTTGTCGTACAGCCTTGCCTGGAGGGAATCTCGCAAGAGGAGGTAAAGACCATTTGATGATGTGGATGGCCGCTGCTAATGTCTATATGATGGCCTCCGCCGCCTCCGCCGCCGCCGCCTCCGGGGCCGTGACTGATCTCAGACATCTGTATCAGGACCTCCCGCCTAGTCACTCCCCCTACACCCCCCCTCCCCCCCAGTTAATTACACCGTGACGTCATCACATGGTACAGCCTTAACCCTCAGGCTAGGAGCTGCGGAAATTTCAGTTTCTCTCTACATTATATAAAGTCACAGTCCTTCAATTCCTGCAGGATCAAACTCACTTATTCAGGTAAAAAATTTAAGTCAGCCACCCCCTTTAATAATTCAGGTTTGTAATTTATTTTCATTATTATTTATTAGAAAGCAAAGTATAATACGTAGAGAATCATGTAAATAACACAAATGATATAAAGGAAGGCAGTGAAATAAAAAAATTTAAGAAAAGTTAGAAGAAGTGAAAGAAAGATAATAACAATATATCCGAAATGAGAGAGGAAAAATACTTCAACGACAAAGATAAAAATTAAGCAAAGTAAAATACGTAGAGAATAATGTAAAACACACAAATAATATAAAGGAAGGAAGTGAAATAAAAAAATTCAAGAAAAGCTAGAAGAAGGAAAAGTAAATTACAAAATGAAAAAAAAACTAATAAAAGTGAAAGAAAGGACAGAAAAATGGATAACAATATATCCGAAATGAAAGAGGAAAAACACTGCAACGACAAAGATAAAGATTTAAGCAAAGTAAAATACGTAGAGGATTATGTAAATAACACAAATGATATAAAGGAAGGCAGTGAAATAATAAAAAATTAAAGAAAAGCTAGAAGAAGGAAAATTAAATTACATAATGAAAAAAAAGAACCAAACTAATCAGAGTGAAAGAAAGACAGAATAATAGATAATAATATATCCGAAATGAGAGAGGAAAATACTGCAACGACAAACAAAAATGAAGCTGAAAAGGAACTAAAGGAAAATAAAAGAGAGAATAATGAAAATACACAAATGATATAAAAAAGGAAGATTAGTTTTCCAATTACCAATACGGGATAGTATAAAAAAACACACACACACACGGGGAAAACAGGAAAAAAAGTCCTTAATCGCAGAGGAAACACCAAAAAAGAAAAAAAAATAGGACAGTATTTTTATGACCGATAAAGAGAGGAGAAACACAAAAAGGGAAACACGGGGAAACATTTTTAAGGGAAAACTCTCAATCGCAAAACGGTTCAGTGCGGATCCTTTTTTTTAAAAAATTTTTTTTTCTCTGTTGGTTTTTATTTTATGTTTGGGGAAATTTTTTTTTATAGTGTTTAATCACTTATTTAATTTATTTATCGCCCTTAGCTGTTGATGTAAAATTGTCACCCCTTTCAATTTTTTTTTCTCTCTATTCGCCTTATTTTTTTTTCTTTTTTTTCATCCCTTCGCCTCTCTGTCTTCCCTTTCGTTTTTTTCCCCCCAGTCTCATTCACTTGTGTAACGTTCCAACTGTCTTTCCCCCTTCCTCTGTACCGCGGCGTCGCGGAACACCTGCCTGCGTTTGTCTTCTCTCTCTCTCTGTTTCCCAGTCTCACTTCCGCTGTTTCTCCAGAAGTTCCCCCGCCCCATTTACGGAAGCTGGAATGTCGCCTCGACTCGCTTCTTTCAGCAAGCGACAGTTTAACTCCGTGTAATTGCCTTTAATTGCCCGCCATTAAGAGAAGCTTGTTCTTCTTCTTTTCTTCTCAAGGAGATTGATTTATTCCTTCCCTTCCTTCACTCCTCCTCTCTCCTTTTCTTTCTCTCTTTCTTTTCCCCTCCCTTCCCTTACTCCTCCTCTCCCCATCCTCCGCTATGTATTCTCCTTCTCCTTCTTCAACGCCGTCCTTATAGAAAACACATGACTTTAAACCTTCGCTGTGCCTCTTGGGAAATGACCTACGTCATCAAAAAAGGTCTCCTTTTACGCGGAGTTTAATGGGGTTTTATCAAATCCAAAAAAAACGGTTTTTTAAAATAATGTTTTACCTGATTTTTCGGCTAAAAAAACTGGGTCAAGGATTTTTTTTCTCTCTCTCTTTCTCTCTCTTCCTTTCTTTCATATACTACTCTATTTAGACAACATATATATATATTTTTTCAAACTGTTGCCTTAAATGTGGCCCCGAAAATTTAACAGAAGACTGTGCAATCCCTTTTTTTCCCCAAAAAAACCTATCCCGGAAAGTTTTTAATTACCTACTTATTTTTTTTCCTTAATATATATTTTTTTGAGATATTAAGTAACTGATGGACTTCTGGAAAGTCTTGGGATTGCAGAAGAGTGACCCGAATCTTTCCTTCTAGTTGGTTGAAAGTCTTAAAAAAATATTTAAAAAAATTAAAAAACCTCTCTTATTCGTTGATGAAGCAAATCCTCCAAAAAAAATCATGGTAGGATTTTTTAAAGAGAAAAAAAAATTGGTAGGGAGAAAAAGAAGGGGGGGGTAACCAAGTGTAGCGATTAAGAAGGTGGATAAAAGAGGGAAAAGAGAGAGGAGAAAAAGAAAGAAAAAATATTGGTAGGGAGAAAAGGAAGTGGGGGATAACCCAGTGCAGCGATTAAGACGATAAAGAGAGAAAAAGAAAAAAATAATAATTGGTAGGGAGAAAAGGAAAGGGGTGGGGGGGTAAATAGCTGAACAGTGACGTTGGACAGTTCAGCTATTAAGACGACGGTGGATAAAAGACGGAAAAGAAAGAGGTAAAAAGAAAAAAAATTGGTAGGGAGAAAAGGGGGTAACCCAGTGCAGTGATTAAGACGATGGATAAAAGACGGAAAAGGGAGAAAAAGAAAGAAAAATCGTAGGGAGAAAATGAAAGACGGGGGGGGGTAACTTAGCTGAACAGTGACGTTGAACAGTTCAGCTATTAAGACAGTGGATAAAAGACGGAAAATAGAGAAAAAGAAAAAAAATAGATAGGGAGAAAAGGAAAGGGGGGTAACCCAGTGCAACGATTAAGACGGTGGATAAAAGACGGTAAAGAGAGAAAAAGGAAGAAAAAAATTGGTAGGGAGAAGAAAAGAGGGTGGAGTAACCCAATGCAGCGATTAAGAAGGTGGATAAAAGACGGTAAAGAGAGAAAAAGAAAGAAAAAAAATTGGTAGCGATTAAGACGGTGGATAAGAGACGGAAAAGAGAGATGAGAAAAAGAAAACAAATGACAGGGAAAAGAAAAGAGGGTGGAGTAACCCAATTCAGCGATTAAGAAGGTGGATAAAAGACGGAAAAGAGAGAAAAAGAAAGAAAAAAAATTGGTAGCGATTAAGACGGTGGATAAGAGACGGAAAAGAGAGATGAGAAAAAGAAAACAAATGACAGGGAAAAGAAAAGAGGGTGGAGTAACCCAATGCAGCGATTAAGATGGTGGATAAAAGACGGAAAAGAGAGAAAAAGAAAGAAAAAAAATTGGTAGCGATTAAGACGGTGGATAAGAGACGGAAAAGAGAGATGAGAAAAAGAAAACAAATGACAGGGAAAAGAAAAGAGGGTGGAGTAACCCAATGCAGCGATTAAGAAGGTGGATAAAAGACGGAAAAGAGAGAAAAAGAAAGAAAAAAAGTTTGAGTAGGGAGAGAAAGGAAGGAAGGGTTGGGAAGGTAACTCAGCTGAACGGTTTTTTGGAATTGGACAGTGACGTTGACCAGTGCAGGAATTAAGACAGTGAATAAAAGACGGAAAAGAAGGAAGGAGAAAAAGAAAAAAAAAATTGGTAGAGAAAAAAGTAAGAGGGGGTAACGCAGAGAAGCGATTAAGACTGTGGATAAAAGACGGTAAAGAGAGAAAAAGAAAGAAAAAAATTGATAGGGAATTGGTAGGGAGAAAAGGAAGGGTGTAACCCAGTGCAATGATTAAGACGGTGGATAAGATACGGAAAAGAGAGAGGAGAAAAAGAAAAAAAAATAGGTAGGGAGAAAAGGAAAAGGGGGTAACTTAGCTGAACAGTGACGTTGACCAGTTCAGCGATTAAGACGCGGGATAAAAGACGGAAAAGAGAGAGGAGAAAAAAGAAAACAAATTGCTAGGGAGGAGAAAGGAGGGTGGAGTAACCCAGTGCAGCGATTAAGACGGTGGATAAAAGACGGAAAAGTGAGAGAAAAAGAAAGAAAAAAAGAACAAGAAAAAAATTTAAAGATGGAATAAAAATAAATAATTAATTAATTAATTATAGGAAAAAATAAGAACACGAATATGCTTGAGAAGTCAGGTTTTACTCGCGAGTCTGTGAATAAAGAAATACACGTTCAGAGGAAGAGCGGTTTATGGGGCCATGGTAAGGTGTTCCACCCTACTTTACCCTCCCGCTACATTAAATAAATTATATATATATATATATATATATATATATTATATATATATATATGTCAACTTTCTCAGTGCTTACATGAAAGAATATCTGAGGGGATTTTGGGTCTCTCGAGAAGTGGATCAGTGAACAAACTCTACCCATTTGCCCCCAAGGTCTTGGACCCCGATACATGTATTACCTCCTAATATAGATGAAGGTGTCTTGGCGTGTGAAAACTTTTATTTAAAAAAACAAAAAAAGAAACAAAGAGGGTGCAAGAGGCATCCCCGAGCCCCGCAGTGAGCCATGCCCTGAGAGTATTATATATATATATATATTATATATATAATATAATATATATATATATATATATATGTGTGTGTGTGTGTGTGTGTGTGTGTATGTGTGTGAGAGAGAGAGAGAGAGAGAGAGAGAGATAGAGAGACTTAGAGATAGAGATAGATAGATAAATACAGGGAGAGAGATGGAGAGATAGAGAAGGAGATAGAGATAAATACAGATACATAGAAAGAGAGAGAGACAGACATAGATAGATGTAGAGAGAGGGAGATAGAGATACGGAGATGGAGAGAGATAGACAGGGAGAGAAAAAAGAAAAAGCGAGAGAGAGAGTGATGGATATGTATATATAGAGAGAGAGGGAAATAGAGATAAATACGTGGATGTATATAGAGAGAGTTAGAGATAGAGAGAGAGAAGAGAGAGATAGATAGAAACAGAGATAGATCTATAGATAGATACAGAGAGAGATAGAGATAGAGAGGGACATAGAGAGGGATGGAGAGAGATAGATATAGAGATACATAAATGGATATATATATATATATATATATAGAGAGAGAGAGAGAGAGAGAGAGAGAGAGAGGAAGAGAGAGAGAGGAAGAGATAGAGATAGAGAAGGAGATAGAGAGAAATACAGATACATAGAAAGAGAGAGAGAGACAGACATAGATAGATGTAGAGAGAGGGAGATAGAGATACGGGGATGGAGAGAGATAGAGACAGATAGGGAGAGAAAAAAAGAAAAAAAGAGAGAGATGGATATATATATATATATATAGAGACAGAGAGAGAGAGAGAGAGAGAGAGGGACGGGGTGAGTGAGATGGAGAGAAAGATAGAGACAGGGAAATAGAGATAAATACGTGGATGTATATAGAGAGAGTTAGAGATAGAGAGGATTAAATAGAGAAATAGATAGATACAGAGAGAGATAGAGATAGAGAGGGACATAGAGAGGGATGGAGAGAGATAGATATAGAGATACATAAATGGATATATATATATAGAGAGAGAGAGGAAGAGAGAGAGAAATAGATAGAAATAGAGGTAGATGGAGAGAGAAATATAGAGATAGAGATAGAGAAAGAGGTAGACATAGAGATAAAGATATATATATATATATATATATATATATATATATAGAGAGAGAGAGAGAGAGAGAGAGAGAGATAAAGATATATATAGAGAGAGACAGAGAGAGAGAGGCGGGTGGGAGTGAGATGGAGAGAAAGATAGAGAGAGGGAAATAGAGATAAATACGTGGATGTATATAGAGAGAGTTAGAGATAGAGAGAGGAAGAGAGAGATAGATAGAAACAGAGATAGATCTATAGATAGATACAGAGAGAGATAGAGATAGAGAGGGACATAGAGAGAGATAGATATAGAGATACATACATGGATATATATAGAGAGAGAGGAGAGAGAGAGAGAGGAAGATAGAAAAATATATAGAAATAGAGGTAGATGTATAGATAGATGGAGAGAGAAATATAGAGAGATGGAGAGAGAAATATAGAGATAGAGAAAGAGGTAGACATAGAGATAAAGATAGATAGATATGTATATAGAGAGAATTAGACATATATAGTGTAGAGAGAGAGATAGAGAGGGACAGAGAGATGGAGAGAGATAGGTACACAGAGAGAGAGGAAGATAGAGAGAGAGAGAGAGAGACTAGAGTAGTTTCTAGACGGGAGCTGATTTATGGTTGAGGGCACGTGGGAGGATTAAATCGTCCAGCTTCTGGCCCGCAGACGAGGCCAATCTCAATTTACAAGGGGAAGAGGAGAAGAAGAAACTGATCAGGAAGGTAAAGGGGAAAAGGATGGATTAATGAGGAGATCGTGAAATGCCAGTAGCAATCTTGCCGGCGAAAATTGGACGATCTGGTGGAGGGAAATGCTCCATCCAACCTTGGTGATTCATCATCGCTATGGAGATGGAGAAGGTGACCTCGAGGTCATCAGGGAGCGGAGATTCGTGCAGACGAGGTTCACAGCCACCAACCAACCACCAACATGATCACGCATTGGACAATTATTACAAATTGCTGTAGGCGAATGCTGAAAATCAGATGGATGGTGGATAGAATCACAAAAGTAGGAAGTTCTAAACAGAATCGGTTGGGGGAAGGGGGAGGAAAAGAGGAGAAGAGGAGGAAACAACATGGAGGACGTCGATCGAGAGAGAAAAGGTGGGGGGGGACAGATTAATAGGCCATTAGGGCTCGTAAAATTAGGATTAGAAGGGCGAGTGAGTGAGTGAGTGAAGGAAGGTAAAAGGAGAAGAGGGAGGGACGGAGGACAAGGATGGAATACGCTGAGCGCAGATTATGGGAGGTGGGGAGAGGAGTGATGTGTGATGTTTGGGACCGTGTTAGGTAATGCAAGGAAATGAAAAGGCTTGCGCAAAAGAGGTTTAGCATGGGACCAGTCTTTTAGGAATGAATAACACAAAACAACCACAGCCACACCTCTATAGGAAGTAAAATGGCTGCCCTGAGGGATAATTGGAGGGTAGGGGCGGAGGGGAAGGCGAAGGGAAGGGAAGGTGAGGTTAGTTGATGAAGGTCTGGAAAGGGGGGAAGGGGAAGGGGAAGGAAGGGGGAGGAAAAGGGGGAGGGGGAGAGAAAAGCTAACAATAAGGAGGAGGACGTCGTTGACTAAGAGAGAGAAAAATGAGGGAAGAGGAGATTATTTGTTAGGGCCAACACGTTTTTAAGACACCGAGTAGGGGTCTCGTAGTAAAATAGGGAAATGCGTGAAAGGGCAGGCGAGAAAAGGCTTGCGCAAGAGAGGTTTAGCATGGGACAGGGCAAGCGGTGATTAGAATAGAAGATTAAGAAAAGGAGGCAGAAATCGAGGAAATGGTAGTGAGACAAAAAAAAAATATGTCCATGCTGTTTAACTTACACATATACATATATATAGAACAGGCGATGAAGAAAGTTGAAACTGAATATGGGAAAAGAAATTTTTTATTTAAAAAAAAATTCCCCCCCCCTCTAAGGTTTTCCGATGATATTGTAGTATCAATCAACGGGGGGCGGGGAGAGTCAGAAGAAGACTTTGGGGAAACTATAACAAATGGCATGAACGTGGTCCTGCAAAAGAGAAGAGTTCAATATGAGGATTAATAGATAGGAGGGAAAAAAGCAAAAAATAAAAAAAGGAGTGTAGTTAGTAACCGGAGGGAAAAAAACAGACGGATAAGAAAGGCGGCTGTTGTTAGATTTTTTTGGGGGAAGTAAGTTAAGAATTCTGATAGTGGAGGAAGGAAAGCAGCAGGACGGGGGAATATATTTACGGCTGCCGTAAAAAAGTGTGAATATTGATTGGGTTTATTATTAGCTGTGTACGAAACGCGGACTCTAGGATTTCTCTAAAGGTGAAAAGGGAATAGAAACTTTTTTTTTTAAAAAAAAAAGTGGCGCTGTAGGAAATTAGATGCGCGGTGGTGGATAGAATCAAAAAAAAAACCAAGGAAGATGTAAACCGAATAAGGGGGAGGGAGGGGAAAGCGAACAATAAGGAGGAGGAGGACGTCGTTGAATACTAAGAGAGAGAAAAATGAGGGAAGAGGAGATTATTAGTTAGGAGGGCCAACACGTTTTTAAGACACCGAGTAGGGGTCTCGTAAAATAGGGAAGTGCGTGAAAGGGCGGGCGAGGAGAACAGAAGAGAGAGGGAGGGAGGGAGGCCAAGGATGGAATACGCTGAGCGCAGATTAGGGGGGAGGGGGTGGGGAGTGTTTTTGGGGCCGTGTTAGGTAATGCAAGGAAATGAAAAGGCTTGCGCAAGAGAGGTTTAGTCTTATAGGACTGAATACCACAAACAAACCACAACCACACCTCTATAGGAAGTAAAATGGCTGCCCTGAGGGATAATTGGAGGGTAGGGGTGGAGGGGAAGGCGAAGGGAAGGGAAGGTGAGGTTAGTTGATGAAGGTCTGGAGAGGGGGGAAGGGGAAGGGGAAGGGTAAGGGGCAGGGGGAGAGAAAAGCTAACAATAAGGAGGAGGACGTTGACTAAAAGAAAAATGAGGGAAGAGATTATTAGTTAGGGCCAACACGTTTTTAAGACACCGAGTAGGGGTCTCGTAAAATAGGGAAGTGCGTGAAAGGGCGGGCGAGGAGAACAGAAGAGGGAGGGAGGCCAAGGATGGAATACGCTGACCGCATATTAGGGGAGGAGTGATGTTTTGGGGCGTGTTAGGTAATGCAAGGAAATGAAAAGGCTTGCGCAAGATTTTTCGGCATGGGATCAGTCTTTTAGGACTGAATAGCACAATCAACCCCCTGTAGGAAGTAAAATGGCTGCCCTGAGGGATAATTGGTGAAGGAGGGTGGGGGAGGAGGAGGGGAAGGTGAGGTTAGTTGATGAAGGTCTGGAGAAGGAGGAAGGAGGAAGGGGAAGGGGAAGGGGAAGGAAGGTGATAAGACTCGCACTCAGCGACTCACACACGCACGCACACTCGACCAAGCGTGACGTAACTGTTAACAACTCTCTAATTCATCCTCGATCCTGTCCTTGATATTGCTGCTCCACTACTCTCTCTCTCTCTCTTTGTACACACGCAGAGTATATATATGTCTGATGGACTTCTGGAAAGTCTTGGGAAAGCAGAAGAGTGACCCGAAGATTTCCTTCTAGGGGCTGAAAGTCGTAAAAAATATTTAAAAAAAAATAAAAAAAACCTCTCTCTCTTCGTTGATGAAGCAAAACCTCCCAAAAAAAAATTTGGATCGATTTCTTAAGAAGAAAAGTAATTTGGTAGGGAGAAAAATGGGGTAGGGGGTAACCCAGAGCAGCGATTAAGAAGGTGGATAAAAGAAGGAAAAGAGAGAGGAGAAAAAGAAAAGAAATTTGGTGGAGAAAAGGGGTTAAGACGGTGGATAAAAGACGGAAAAGAGAGAAAAAGAAAAAAAATATAAAGGTAGGGAGATAAGGAAAAGGGGGGGTAACTTAGCTGAACAGTGACGTTGACCAGTTCAGTAATTAAGACGGTGGATAAAAGAAGGAAAAGAGAGAGGAGAAAAAGAAAAGAAATTTGGTTAGGAGAAAAGTAGGGGATAACCCAATGCAGCGATTAAGACGGTGGATAAAAGACGGTAAAGAGAGAAAAAGAAAGAAAAAAATTGATAGGGAGAAGAAAAGAGGGTGGAGTAACCCAATGCAGCGATTAAGATGGTGGATAAAAGACGGTAAAGAGAGAAAAAGAAAGAAAAAAATTGATAGGGAGAAGAAAAGAGGGTGGAGTAACCCAGTGCAGCGATTCAAGAAGGTGGATAAAAGACGGAAAAGAGAGAGGATAATTGGTGGGTGGGGAGTTGGAGGGGAAGAAGGGGAAGGTGAGGTTAGTTGATGAAGGTCTGGAAAGGGGTGAAAGGGAGGGGGGAAGGGGAAGGGAGGGGAAGGGGAAGGTGATAAGACTCGCACTCAGCGACTCACACACGCACGCACACTCGACCAAGCGTGACGTAACTGTTAACAACTCTCTAATTCATCCTCGATCCTGTCCTTGATATTGCTGCTCCACTACTCTCTCTCTCTCTCTCTTTGTACACACGCGAGTATATATATGTATGTAGGTGTGTGTATTTTCCCCCAGTTTTCTTGTTTTTCCCCTTCTCCCTCGCCTCTGTGTTGTAGTGTGTTTTTTTCTCCTTTTTTTTGTTCCGTGTGTTTGTGTGTTGTAGTGAGCAACGTGTGTTTCTCTGTTAAGGTTGAGCGGCCATCAGTTCCGCTCCAGTAACTTCCCCTTCCCTCCTCGTGTGGTTGGATCGCTTTAAAGCTAACGACTTGTGGATTACCTTTACGCCATTCATTACCCGCCCGCGTTATATTATCCCTTCTTCTTTTTTTTTTCCAGGTTCCCCCCTTTTTCACTCTTGACTGGCGGACCGTGACGCTTTCGTTCCTCCTATTGGGGAAACATCTTAATATATATCAGTCTCTATCTCTCTCTCTCTATCTCCCTCTCTATTTCTCTCTCTCCCTGTATCTTTACCTATGTTGCTCTATATTTCTATCTATCTTCCAATATCTCTCTCTCTCTCTCTCTCTCTCTCTCTCTCTCTCTCTCTCTCTTTCTATCTTTACCTATGTCGTTCTATCTCTCTTTATCTCCCTATATCTGTCTTTTTCTCTCTCCCCATCTAGTTCTATCTCTCACTATAACTGTCTGTGCCGCTCTGTTTCTCTCTATCTTGCTCTATCTCCCTCTATTTCTCTCTCTATCTTTACCTATGTCGCTCTATATCTCTTTCTATCTCCCTATATGTGTCTCTCTCTCTCTCTCCATCATCTTCCATCTCTCTCCCTATCACTGTTTGTGCCGCTCTGTTTCTCTCTATCCTGCTCTATCTCCCTCTATTTCTCTCTCTATTTTTAACTATGTCATTTTATCTCTCTCTATCTTCCAATATTTGTCTCTTTCTCTCTCTATAACTCTGTATCGCTCTATTTCTCTCTATCTTGCTCTATTTCTCTCTCTATCTTTACCTATGTCGTTCTCTCTCTCTCTCTCTCTCTATCACTGTCTGTGCCGCTGTTTCTCTCTATCTTGCTCTATCTCCCTCTATTTCTCTTCTTATCTTTACCTATGCCGCTCTATCTCTCTCTCTCTCTCTCTCTCTCTCTCTCTCTCTATATATATATATATATATATATCTCATTATCTTCCTATATCTGTCTCTTTATCTCTCTCTGTCCATCTTGTTCTATCTCTCTCTCTATATCTGTCTGTGTCGCTCTATTTCTCTCTATCTTGCTCTATCTCCCTTTCTCTCTCTCTCTATTTTTAACTATGTCGCTTTATATCTCTCTCTATCTTATTATATCTGTCTCTTTCTCTCAATATAACTGTGTGCCGCTCTGTTTCTCTCTATCTTGCTCTATCTCCCTCTATTTCTCTCCATTTTGTTCTATCCCTCTCACTTTCTCACTCTATAACTATCTACCTCAGTCTATCTTGTTCTATCACTCTCTACCTCTCCTTATCTACGTCTCCTTATCTTGCTCTATCTCCCTGTATTTCTCTCTATCTTGCTCTATCTCCCTCTATTACTCTCCCACCTTCTTCTATCCCCATCTCTGTCTCTTTCTCACTCTATAACTATCTATCTCTATCAACATTGATCTATCTCTCTCTCTCTCTCTACCTCTGTCTGTCTGTCTGTCTATGTCGCTCTATTTCACTCTATCTTGCTCTATATAGCTCTACAAGTATCTATCTATCTCTGTCCATCTCGTTTTATCTCTGTCTCTACGTCTCTGTGTGTCGGTCTATTATTTTTTTTTCTTTCTCTTTACTGCTCTATCTTTTTTTTTCCATTTCTCTCTCATCTTGTTCTTTCCCTCTCTCTCTGTATCTGTCTGTCTATGTCGCTCCATATCTCTCTATCCCCATATCCTCTATAACTATCTATATCTGGCCATCTTGTTCTATCTGCCTCTGTCTCCGGTCTATTTCTCTCCATCTTGCTCCGTCTCCCTCTCCCCTTATCTCACTCTATAAGCATCTATCTCTGTCCATATTGTCCTGCTGTCTCTATCTGTATCTGTGTCGCTCTATTTCTCTCTATTTTTCTCTATAACCCTCTCTCCATCTTTTACTATTTTTCTCTCTCCATCTCGGTCTACGTCTCTCCATTTCTCTCTGTAGCTCGCTCTATCCGTATCTTTCTCTGTCCATCTTGCTCTATCTCCGTCTGCTGTGTCGCTCTATTTCTCTCCATATTGCTCTATCTCCTCTCCATCTCTTTCTCTGTATCTCTGTCCATATCGCTCCACCTCTCTCTCTCTCTCTCTCTGTCCGGCTCTATTAGTATCTATCTATGTACTATTTCGCTCCATTTCTCTCTATCCCGCTCTATAAGTATCTATCTATGTCCATCTCTCTCTCTCTCTATCACGCTCTATAACTATCTACCTCTGTCTATCTCTGTCTGTGTCGCTCTATTTCTCTCTATCTTGCTCCATCCATCTCCTATCTCGCTCTATCCCACCATCTGTCTCTGGTTTTTTTTATCTCTCTCTATAGTCTCTATCTCGCTGTCATTTTCTATTAATAATATATATATATATATGGACAAAAAAAAATATAAGTGACTGCGGGGCTCACCTGATCATGTCGGGGATGCCTCCTGCACCCTCTCTGGGTATTTTTTATCAAAGTTCTCATATGCCGAGACACCTTCACCTATTTTAGGAGGTATATGTACTGGGGTCAAAGACCTTGGGCATATGGCAAGAGTTGTCCGCTGATCCCATTGGATCAGTCGGCCAATTGCCTCCTGAAATTTGTGGAGACACGGAGAAGGGAATGCTGCGTCCCCACAGCAAACTCGTCTCCCGTCATTCGGAAGGGCGTGAGAATAGTACAGCCAATGCCCGACCTACCTGATGCAGGTTTTCTAGGGTTTTCCCTGCATCTCTTTAGGTGAAACACCGGGTAGGATCCTTAAATCATAGCCCGGGGGCCCTAGTTAACCCTTGCTTGGCTACCTTGCTCTACCTTCCGCATCCCCCCTTTTTCAATTCCCTTCCTATGCTATTAAAGGGGAGTTGCTTGTTTCAGGATCACCCTCATGTAGCCTGTTAACCAAAAAAAAAAAAAAAAGATATCACCTGGTGGACAGAGGAAAGGCGCTGCGAGTGTTTCTCGTAGACGCTTCAGCCCAGAATGAGTGACTGCGGGGCTTACCTGCGGGGATGCCTCCTGCACTCTCTCTCTCTCTCTGGGTATTTTTTTTATCAAAGTTCTCATATGCCGAGACACCTTCACCTACTATTTTAGGAGGTATATGTACCACTGGGGTCAAAGACCTTGGGTGTGCATATGGCAAGAGTTGTTGTCCGCTGATCCCATTGGATCAGTCGGGGGCCAACTAACTGCCTCCTGAAACTGGTGGAGACACGGGGGAGAAGGGAATGCTGCGTCCCCACCCACAGCAAACTCGTCTCCCCCCGTCATTCACAGGGAAGGGCGTGAGTGAGAATAGTAGCAGCCAATGCACCCCAGGACCTACCTGATGCAGGTTTTCTAGGGTTTTCCCCCGCTGCTGCATCTCTTTAGGTGAAACACCGCGTGCAGGGTAGGATCCTTAAACCATAGCCCGGGGGCCTCACTAGTTAACCCTTGCTAGGCTACCTTGCTCTACCTTCCACAGCATCCCCCCCTTTTTCAATTCCCTTCCTATGCTATTAAAGGGGAGTTGCCTGTTTCAGGATCTCTCACCCTCATGTAGCCTGTTAACCTCCCTCCGAAAAATAAAATTAAAATTGGACAGCGATGGAGAAAGATGGAGGAAGGCAGAGATAGGTAAGACGCTGATAGAGAGGGAGATTGATGAGACAGATGGAGCGAGTTAGAGAGAGAGAGACAGAGGTAGATAGAAGGGGGACGGAAAGAGAGAGAGAGACTGATAGAGCGATATAGAAAAAAGATACAGCGAGATAAAAAAAAGAGTTATAGTGCTATATATATATATACATATATACGTAGAGTCAGAGTGAGATAGAGCGAAAGCGCGCGCGCGCGAGAGAGAGAGAGAGAGAGAGAGAGAGAGAGAGAACTAGATAGAGCAAGATGGCGAGAAGTAGGCAGAGATAGTGGCTCATAGGGTGAGGTAGACACGGAGATAGAGAAATAAAGACAAACATGGAGAGAGAGAGAGAGAGAGAGAGAAAGATACAGCAAGATTGAGAAATATAAAGAGATGTAGAGAGAGAAAAAATAAGATGGAATTGGAGTGAGGCAGAGATTAGATATATATAGGAAGTGTGTGTGTGAGAGAGAGAGGAAGACGGAGAGAGAGAGAGAGACGTGGTATTTTCGTTTGTGTTAAAAACAATTAAAAAAAACTTGTGGTTGTGTGGAAGAGAGAGAACAATTTGGAGGTCTTTGACCGTTACAGAAAGATGGAGGCGAAGGATGGAATTCGCTTAGAAAGAAAAAAAAATCGGAGGAAGGCGTGAGACGTGATACGCGCATATATGTGCAGAAAAGAGGAAAAGGCTTGCGCAGAACAGGTAACAGCAGGGCCAGTAGGATTAGCTTTGGCGGGAACTGAAGATATGAGAGAGGAAGGGAGTGACGTCACGACGAGGCTAGGAGAGGGAAGGGAGAGGAGAGAGAGAGAGAGAGTTGGTTTCCTAACGAGGTCGTTTTCCCTCTGCAGGAAGGACCTGATCCAGATCTCTATAGCAGCCACTTGACACCTTCGACAAAATGGCGCCGGAAAATTTAGTTAACATTTCGGGGCTTTTACTGGTTCACTACTTGAGAGGAGAGGAGGGAGAGAGAGAGAGAGACGCCTCGTTACATGACGTCATCAATGGTTGACTGTAGGCATGTGACGTGCTTTTACTCCTCTTTGCCAAGTAAACTGCAGCCAAAGCAAAGGACAGTCCAACACTGATATATACATTATGATATATATAGTCTTCCCTCTATTCTCTCTCTTTTCTCTTTCTTCTCTCTGTCTTTTCTCCTCTTCTCTCACTTTTCTCTTTCTTCTCTATCTCTTCTCTCTCTCTTCTCTGTTCTCTCCTTTTCTCTCTATCTTTTCTCTGTTCTCTGTTCTCTATCTCTTTTCTGTTTCTTCTTTCTCTCTTCTCTCTCTCTTTTCTTCTCTCTCTCTTCTCTTCTCTCTCTTTTCCCTTTCTTCTTTCTCTCTTCTCTCTATTCTCTCTCTTCTCTTCTCTCTCTTTTCACTTTCACTCCTTTCTCTTCTCTCTCTTCTCTTCTCTTCTCTCTATTCTCTCTCTTCTCTTCTCTCTCTTCTCTCTTTTCTCTTCTCTCTCTTCTCTCTATCTTTTCTCTGTTCTATCTCTCTTTTCCCTTTCTTCTTTCTCTCTTCTCTCTCTCTCTTTTCTCAATTTCTCTTCTCTCTCTTCCCTTCTCTCTCTCTTCTCTTCTCTCCTCTCCTCCTCTCTGTCTGTTTTCTCTGTTCTCTCTCTTTTCTCTTTCTTCTCTCCTCTTCTCTCTCTCTTTTCTCCTCTTCTCTCACTTTTCTCTTTCTTCTCTATCTCTTCTCTCTATTCTCTCTCTTTTCTCTTCTCTCTCTCTTTTCTCAGTTCTCTCTCTTTTCTATTTCTTCTCTATCTCTTCTCTTCTCTTTCTCTTCTGTCTCTTCTCTCCTCTCCTCTTCTCTCTCTCTTCTCTGTTCTCTCTCTCTTTTCTGTTTCTTCTCTCTCTCCTCACTCTTATATATATATATATATATAACCTGTTGTTTTCAGCACGAATTATACGAGTCAAAAGAAGAGAGAGAGAGAGAGAGAGTGGAGAACGCGTGCTGGAGGAAGACAAGAGGGGAGAGAGAGAGAGAGAGTCTTGCTAAGAGTCACCGTAATTATTGTCTTTAAGCGCCGCGATTAGTAAGAAAAAAGGAAACAAAATCGGAAGTAGCAGTGAGATAAAGGAAGCGAGAAAGGGAGAGAGAGAGTATATATATATATCCTACGTTTAAATTTTATTTGAGCGTCTTCCTTTAAGGAAGTAGGACTAACGTCTTCTGCTGTTAAGGAATTTCTTCCTGTTTCACTTCATTTTATACCCGCCTCTGTTAATCATTGGAATATTATCCTAGAATATATATATATATATGATACGAAAGTATTGTGTTGATATCCTCCCTGGTTAACGAAACGACGTTTCGATCCCCCTCTAGAATCGTAGCTTTGGGAAGAATTTAGCTCCTTCAATGAGACATGAGCGACGTTACATGACGTCATCGACGGTTGACTTTACACTACTGCCGTAGTTTTTCACTGTGGCAAGTAAACTGCTGTTACGTCACGTGACCGAAGCAAAGGGCAGAGTGAAACACTGAAATAAGAAACGACTTTAAAACTGCAAATAGTGGAAATTCAATGCCTTTTCTTGCTTTCCTTCCAATTTAGTGTTTTTTTTTAAATAAAAATTATTCCTCAACCTACGAATGATGCTACTACTACAGCCGCCATATTGTCCGTAAAATATTAATCGATATCCTCCCTTGATGACGAAACGACGTTTCGGTCCCCCTCTAGAATCGTAGCTTTGGGAAGCGTTTAGCTTTGTTTGGTGAGAAACGATGCTGCCTCGTTACATGACGTCATGTATGGCCGAATTCCGTGCTTCGCGTCGTTCTCCTTTATGGAAAATAAACTGCGATTACGTCACGTGACCGAAGCAATGCGAGTCAAACACTGAAATAAGAAACGACTTTAAAACTGCAAATAGTTGGTTGTTTGGGTAAGATTCTGCCTCCTCGTTACATGACGTCATAGATGGTTGACTGTGCGCGCCGCCGTCGTTTCACTGTGGCAACAAAAAAACAGCTGGCCGGGTCTCGTCGGAGGTTGAGAGAGAGAGAGAGAGAGAGAGAGAGAGAGAGAAGAGAAAACCCGTCCTCCATAACTCTCGGCTGAAGAATGCAGAGTCGCAACAACATTAAATCGGATTCCTCCGTCTTTCAAAACCGCTACTGGTTGGGTTCCCTCATTCCAGCCTCACACGCGTCTCACGCAAATTACTATTCTCTCTCTCTCTCTCTCTCTCTCTCTCTCTCTCTCTCTCTCTCTCTCTCTCCTGCTGTGGCCCAAGACACGTAGAGGAATCTGACCACACGTCCAATCCTCCAGTCTCAAAACTGCAGTGCTTCGGCGTGACATTCTCCCTTACTACATGCGACTAATTCTTCTGCTTTCCTGTTGCTGTTCCTAGTACTTTTTTCTTTCTTTATCTCTCTCTATTTCTCTCTCTTTCTCCTTTTTTTCTTTCTTTTCTGGCCTCTCCGTGTCTCTAAGTCTTCCTCTATCCCCCTTGCCTATTCGTCCTTCTGTTTTTTTTGTGTGTTCTTTCTATCTTTTGTCCTCGTCTTTCCCTCTTCAGTCACTTTATCTTTCTCTCGTTGTCGTTTTCCAGTTTATTCCGCTGTCCTTTTTCCTCTCCCTCTCTTTTTCTCTGTCTGTCTTCCTCTTTCTCCAAGTCTCACATTTCCTCTCACGGCCTCTCCGTGTCTGTTAGTCTGACTCTATCCCCCCTGTGCCTATTCGTCCTTCTGTAATTTGTTTTTTTTTCTCTTTCTTCTTTTCGGTGGGTTTCTGTTTTTTTGTGTGTTCTTTCTATCTTTTGTCCTCGTCTTTCCCTCTTCAGTAACTTTATCTTTCTCTCCTTGTCTTTTTCCAGTTTATTCCGCTGTCCTTTTTCCTCTCTCATTGTCTGTCTTCTTTTCTCGGAGTCTCACATTTCTTTCCCGCCTTCTCCGTGTCTGTTAGTCATCCTCTATCCCCCTTGCCTATTCGTCCTTCTGTAATTCTTTTTCTCTTTCTTATTTTCGGTGGGTTTCTGTTTTTTTTGTGTGTTCTTTCTATTTTGTGTCCTCGTTTTTTCCTCTTCTCTCACTTTATCTTTCTCTCCTTGCCTTTTTCCAATTTATTCCGCTGTCCTTTTTCCCCTCTTATTGTCTATCTTCTTTTCTCCAAGTCTCACATTTCCTGTCACGGCCTCTCCGTGTCTGTTAGTCTGACTCTATCCCCCTTGCCTATTCGTCCTTCTGTAATTTGTTTTTTTCTCTTTCTTCTCTTCGGTGGGTTTCTGTTTTTTTTTGTGTGTTCCTTCCATTTTTTGTCCTCGTCTTTCCCCCTTCAGTCACTTTATCTTTCTCTCGTTGTCGTTTTCCAATTTATTCCGCTGTCCTTTTTCCTCTCCCACTCTTTCTCTCTGAGTCTCACATTTCTTTCTTTTCCGGCCTCTCTCTCTCTCCGTATCTGTTAGTCTTCCTCTATCCCCCTTGCCTATTCGTCCTTCGGTTATTTGTCTCTTTTCTTTCTTCTCTTCGGTGGTTTTTTTATTTGTGTGTCCTTTCTATCTTTTGTCCTCGTCTTTTCCTCTTCAGTCACTTTATCTTTCTCTCCTTGTCTTTTTCCAATTTATTCCGCTGTCCTTTTTCCTCTCTCTCTTTCTTTCTCTCTGAGTCTCACATTTCTTTCTTTCCCGACCTCTACGTGTCTGTTAGACTTCCACTATCCCTCGTGCCTATTCGTCATTCCGTTATTCGTATCTTTTCTTTCTTCTCTTGGGTGGGTTTCTGTTTGTTTTCTTGTGTCCTTTCTATCTTTTGTCCTCGTCTTTTCCTCTCAAGTCACTTTATCTTTCTCTCCTTGTCTTTTTTCAGTTTATTCCGCTGTCCTTTTTCCTCTCTTTCTCTCATTCTCACATTTCTTTCCCGGCCTCTCCGTGTCTGTTAGTCTTCCTCTATCCCCCGTGCCTATTCGTCCTTAAGTTATTTGTCGCTATTCTTTCTTCTCTTCGGTTGGTTTAGTTTTTTTATTTGTGCATCCTTTCTATCTTTTGTCCTCGTCTTTTCCTCTTCAGTCACTTTATCTTTCTCTCCTTGTCTTTTTCCAATTTATTCCGCTGTCCTTTTTCCTCTCTCTATCCTATTCTGGTTATTACGTTTCTCAATATAGCAGAATTCCTTGATTTCCGTCAAAATATTCCTTCCCTCCAATCTAACAGCCCTTTGTTATTCCACACTTCTTTCCCCAGCTACAGTCCATCACCTTGGGGGGTTTTTCCCCCCCTCCTCTATTAATCCTCATCTCTTCCTCTCTCCAGGAGGACCACGACGTTCATTTCCATTGATTGTGGGTTTCCAAGTCTTCCTTTTCGCTCCCCTAATAACTACAATATCACCGGGAAAGCTTAGAGGTATTTTTCCCCTTCTTCTCTTTGAAGTATGATTCCTTTTCCATTTTTAACATCCTTCACACGACAATAGGGCTGAAGAGAGAGGAGAGGAGAGAGTGTTGCAGGTAATGATGACTTATGTGAACTACCAGTTTCCCTCCGTCTGGAGGATAAATCTCTGGATCTCGCCCCCGCCATGTTTATTTCAATTAAGGCGGTTCTCCTTCTCTCCAATATTTGTCGGATTAGAGAGCGAGGAACTAACTAAATCATCATGGGAGGAGAGAGACAGAGAGAGGGGAGGACCAGGCCGTTCTCCCTCCTCCAACTCCTCTTCTTCCTTCCCCAACCGCGGCTGACAACCGAAAGTAACTCTCTCTGGAATTTTACATTATCGATATCATATGCGTTGACTGTAGAGAAGTCTAAGTCCATACCACAACCTCCCAACACACACACACAGAAAAAACAGAAATAGAGAGACAGAGAAGAGACAGAGGAAAGGGAAAGAGAGGGAGGATAGAAAAGAGAGTAGAGAGAGGAGAAACAGAGAAGAGAGAAAGGAGAGAGAGGAGGGAGATAAGAAAGGTACGAGAGAAGAGGAAGAGGAGAAAGAGAGAAGAGAGAGGAGATAGATGAAAAGAGATAGAAGGGAGAGTAGAGAGAAGAGAGTGAGAGAACAGAGAGAACAGAGAGATAAGAAGGATAGGAGAGAAGAAAGACAGAGTAAAGAGAGAGGAGAAACAGAGAGGAGAGAGAGAAGGGAGAGAGGACAGAAAGCAGAGAGATAGGAGAAAGAGAGAAGAGAGAGAATAAAGAAAAAAGATACAGAGAGAAGAGAGAGAGAATAGAGAGAGAATAGAGAGGAAGAGAGAGAAAGAGAGAGAGGAGAGAGAAAGAAGAGAGTAGAGAGAATAGAGTGAGAGAACAGAGAGAACATAGAGATAAGAAGGATCGGAAAGAAGAAAGAGAGAGTAAAGAGAGAGGAGAATCAGAGAGGAGAGAGAGAAGAGAGAAAGGAGAGAGGAGAGAGAGGACAGAGAGGAGAGAGATAGGAGAAAGAGAGAAGAGAGAGAAGAAAGAAAAAAGATACAGAGGAGAGAGAGGAGAGAATAGAGAGAGTATAGAGAGGCGAAAGACAGAAGAGAGAGGACAGAGAGAAAAGAGAGAGAGGAGAGGTAAGAGAGAGGGGAGAGAAAAGAGAGTAGAGAGAGAAGAGAGAAAGGAGAGAGAGATGATAGAGGGAGGAAATAAGAGAGAATAAACTTGAGATGGAAAAGAGGATCGACAGGAAGGAAGGAAACAACGACACTTTGATGACGTCACCACCACGAATGGGAAAAGGGGCGAGGAAGAACCACAGTAGGCAATAAAGAAAAAGCCTCGAGCAATGAAGAAGAAAGGAAAGTCAAAGGGCAAGAAATGAGAGAATAAACGTGCGATGGAAGATACGAAGGATAGAAGAAAGTAAACAACGACTCTTTGATGACGTCACCACCAAGAATGAGAAATGGGGCGAGGAAGAACCACCGTAGTAGGAAAGGGAAAAAACCCTCGAGCGAGGAAGAAACGAAGGATAGACAAAATGGATGAAAAGAGAGAATAAACGTGAGATGGAAGAGAGAGAGTAAAGAGAGAGGAGAATCAGAGAGGAGAGAGAGGAGAAAGAGAGGAGAGAGAGAATGGAGAGAGGACAGAGAGGAGAGAGAGAGGAGAAAGAGAGAAGAGAGAGAATAAAGAAAAAAGATACAGAGGAGAGAGAGGAGAGAATAGAGAGAGTATAGAGAGGCGAAAGACAGAAGAGAGAGAGGAGAAAGAGAGAGGAGAGAGAGAAAAGAGAGATGAAAAGAGAGAGAGAGAGGAAAGGGAAAGAGAGGGAGGATAGAAAAGAGAGTAGAGAGAGAAGAAACAGAGAATAGAGTAAAGGAGAGAGAGGGGAGAATTAAGAAAGGTACGAGAGAAGAGGAAGAGGAGAAAGATAGAGGAGAGAGAGAGGGGAAAGGGAAAGAGAGGGAGGATAGAAAAGAGAGTAGAGAGAGAAGAAACAGAGAATAGAGTAAAGGAGAGAGAGGGGAGAATTAAGAAAGGTACGAGAGAAGAGGAAGAGGAGAAAGAGAGAGGAGATAGATGAAAAGAGAGAGAAGAGATAGAAGAGAGAGAAGAGAGTGAGAGAAGAGAGAGAACAGAGAGATAAGAAGGATAGGAGAGAAGAAAGAGAGAGTAAATAGAGAAACAGAGAGGAGAGAGAGGAGAAAGAGAGAGGACAGAGAGAAAAGAGAGATGAAAAGAGAGAGAGGGGAAGTAAGAGAGAGGGGAGAGAAAAGAGAGTAGAGAGAGAAGAAACAGAGAAGAGAGAAAGGAGGGAGAGATGAGAGAGGGAGAAAATAAGAGAGAATAAACGTGAGATGGAAGAGACGATCGACAGGAAGGAAGGGAACAACGACACTTGGATGACGTCACCACCAGCAGGCGAGTGAAGGAGAAGCTCGTCAATGGACTGATGAATGATGTCACTCATTCCTCGTCGTGTTCCGCATTGAGCTTGACCAGGGTTGTTGGTCCCTGGCAGAATAGTCTGCTGACGAGATCCCGCTCCAGGGACCTACCTACTTGCTTGCTGAAAGGATCACCAGGAGGATGATGGGAGGGAGAGGGCAAGGAGGGTCCTCAGGCTCAGCCACCCAGGGAGATTCTCTCTCTCTCTCTCTCTCTCCTCCGGAGGCCTTCCATTGTGAACATCAGCTGATGCCGCCGCCGGTGCGTCCAATTACCCTGAATTGACGATCATTACCCCCGACGGGTCCACCATCAATCATCAGCTCTCAGCTCTCCTCATCTCTCCTCCTCAGGGGTCAGCTCGGTGACGAGGAATTCTCTCTCTCTCTATCTCTATCTCTATCTCTATCTCTAGTCTCTCTTTCTCTATCTCTCTCTCTCTCTCTTTCTCTCCCTATCTCTCCCTCTCTCTATCTGTCTTTCTCTTTCTCTATTTACCTCTCTCTATCTCTATCTTTCTCTCTCTCTCTTTCTCTCTTTGTATCTCTCTCCATCTCTCTCTCTATATCTAGTCTCTCTTTCTCTATATATCTCTCTCTATATATCTCTCTCTATATCTATCCATCTCTATCTATCCATCTCTATCTATCCGTCTTTCTCTCTCTATCTCTCTCTGTCTTTCTCTCCCTATCTCTCTTTCTCTCTCTATCTGTCTATCCATCTCTTTCTCTCTCTCTGTCTTCCTCTCTCTCTATCTTTCTCTCTCTCCATCTTTGTACCTCTCTCTATCTCCATCAATCTCTATCTCTCTCTATCTCCATCTCCATCTCTCTCTATCTCTCTATCCTTCTCTCTCTCTATCTCTCTGTCTTTCTCTCCCGATCTCTCTTTCTCTCTCTATCTGTCTGTATCTCTCCTTCTCTCTCTCTCTATCCTTCTCTCCCTATCTATCTTTCTCTTTCTCTCTCTCTTCATCTATATCTATCACTCTATCTCTATCTCTCTCCATCTCCCTCTATCTTTCGCTATCCTTCTCTCTCTCTATCTTTCTCTGTCTTTCTCTCCCGATCTCTCTTTCTCTCTCTATCTGCCTGTATCTCTCCTTCTCTCTCTCTCTATCTTTCTCTCTCTCTCTCTCTCTCTATCTCTAATCTCTATCTCTAGTCTCTCTTTCTCTATCTCTCTCTCTCTATATCTATCCATCTCTATTTATCCGTCTTTCTCTCTATATCTCTCTCCATCTATCTCTCTCTATCTCTCTCTCTCCATCTCCCTCTATCTTTCTCTATCCTTCTCTCTCTCTATCTCTCTGTCTTTCTCTCCCGATCTCTCTTTCTCTCTCTATCTGTCTGTATCTCTCCTTCTCTCTCTCTCTCTATCTTTCTCTCTCCCTATATTTTTCTCTCTCTCTATCTATCTATCCATCTCTCTCTCTATCTGCCTGTATCTCTCCTTCTCTCCCTATCTATCTTTCTCTTTCTCTCTCTCTCCATCTATATCTATCACTCTATTTCTATCTCTCTTTCTCTCTCTATCTCTCGTTTCTTCTTTCCTTTTGTTGTTATGAGCTTTGACGATTTCTGGTTGATCACGACTCTCTCTCTCTCACACTTTTAACCTTTTCCTTTCTTCACCGTCTTGGCCCAACGTTGTTTTGATCCTGTTAACTTCACACATTTTAAAGAGGGGTTTAAATAAAATAAGTAAGGTTTCTCGTGGTGTCAGTGACCTTTCCCTTTCCCCTGTTGGCCCTGAGGGTACGGTAAGGCACACTCTCGGGTTATTTACGATCCTTCCTCCGCGCTGCTCATCCTATTTGAATAATGGCGCCCGAGGTGGTTTTTTTTCTTTTTCTTCCTCCTCTTTTTACTACTACTACGGAGGTTCTTCCTCGGGCCCCTCTCTTTCCCTTCCCTTTTCCACGGGCTAAAGAGATATACGACCAGCTCCGTGACCTTTCCTCTCTCTCTCTCTCTCTCTCTCTCTCTCTCTCTCTCTCTGTACGACCTCCGCAGACAACAACTTTGCACCGAGGACGAGGAAAATTATGACGTCATCGCAAGGTGGAATCTCGGTGGTGGTCGGGAAAAATCTTAACACTTCAGGGAAAAATGGCAGAGTATCGTTGGTTCGTTCCTCCTCTTCTTCCTCTCTCTATTCCCACGTTTACTTCTCTTTTCCTATCCGTTCTTCCTTTCTTCCTTCATTCACTACCTTTATCCGTCTGTTCTACCTTCCGTCCAACCTTCCTTAGTTTCTCCTTTCTTCGTATTATCAATCGTTACCTTTTTTGTTTTCCTTCCTCTCTCTTACTCCGTTTCTTTCTTTCTTTCTTCTTTCATTCACTCCCATTATCCACCTTTTCTACCTTCCGTCCAACCGTTTTTAGTTTTTACTTTCTTCACATTATCATTCATTACCTTTTCCTTTCTCTTCCTCCTTTTTCTCCGTTCCTTCCGGTTTCCTTCCTTTCTTCATTCATTCCCTCTAAACATATTTTCTACCTTCCGTCGTTTCTCCTTTCTTCATGTTATCAACCATTATCTTTTCCTTTCGCTCCTCGCTATCTCGGTTCCTTCCGTCTTCCTCCATTTCTTCCTTCGTTCACTTCCTTTATCCGTCTGTTCCACCTTCCGTCCAACCTGCCTTAGTTTCTCCTTTCTTCATATTATCAATCGTTACCTTTTTTGTTTTCCTTCCTCTCTTACTCCGTTTCTTTCTTTCTTTCTTTCTTTCTTTCTTTCTTTCTTTCTTTCTTTCTTTCTTTCTTTCTTTCTTTCTTTCTTTCTTTCTTTCTTTCTTTCTTTCTTTCTTTCTTCCTTTCTTTCTTTCTTTCTTTCTTTCTTTCTTTCTTTCTTTCTTTCTTTCTTTCTTTCTTTTTTCTTTCTTTCTTTCTTTCTTTCTTTCTTTCTTTCTTCCTTCCTTTCTTTCTTTCTTTCTTTCATTCTTTCTTTCATTCTTTCTTTCTTTGCTTCTTTCTTTCTTTCTTTCTTTCTTTCTTTCTTTCTTTCTTTCTTTCTTTCTTTCTTTCTTTCTTTCTTTCTTTCTTTCTTTCTTTCTTTCTTTCTTTCTTTCTTTCTTTCTTCTTTCTTTCTTTTTTCTTCTTTCTTTCTTTCTTTCTTTTTCCTTTCTTTCTTTCTTCTTTCTTTCTTTCTTCTTTCTTTTTTCTTTTCTTTTTTTTCTTTCTTCTTCTTTCTTTTCTTTCTTTCTTTCCTTTTCTTTCTTTCTTTCTTTCTTTCTTTCTTTTCTTTCTTTTTTCTTTCTTTCTCTCTCTCTCTTCCTTTCTCTGAGTCTCGCATTTCTTTCCCGCCCTCTCCATGTCTGTTAGTCTTCCTCTATCCCCCGTGCCTATTCGTATTTCCGTTATTTGTCGCTTTTCTTTCTTCTCTTCTGTTGGTTTAGTTTTTTTATTGGTATCCTTCCTATCTTCTGTCCTCGTCTATTCCTCTCCAGTCACTTTATCTTTCTCTCCTTGTCTTTTTCCAATTTATTCCGCTGTCCTTTCCCCCCCCCCCTATCTCTCTCTTTCTTTCTTTCTCTCTCTGTCTGTCTTCCTTTCTCTGAGTCTCACATTCCCTTTCCCGGCCTCTCTCTCCGTGTCTGTTAGTCTGCCTAGGAAACGTTGCTCTTTTTTTTCTCTCCTCTTTCCCTGTCTAAATTTTCCTATCAGCTTCGTCTATTTCCAACCGCTTTGCATTGACTTAAAAAAAGGGGAAAAAATTATGGAAATCATAGAAAATATTTTTTTTCGTAATGGAGACATACCTGTTATTTAAGAATGGCTGAAAAAAGGGGAGGGCATTAAAAATGGGAGGATATAGAGAAGATAAGGAGGGTTGACAGAAGATAAAGAGAGGAAACGATATTCTTAAACGAAATTATGGAAAAAAGAAAACAACAACCCAACAACCCTTTGTTATTCCACTTATTTTCCTCAGCTACACTCCATCACCTTGGGGTTTTCCCCCCCTCCTCTATTAATCCTCATCTCTTCCTCTCTCCAGGAGGACCACGACGTTCATTCCATTGATTGTGGATTCCAAGTCTTCCTTTCGCTCCCCTAATTACTACAATATCACCGGGAAAGCTTAGAGGTATTTTCCCCCTTCTTCTCTTTGAAGTATGATTCCTTTCCCATATTCGGTTTTTAAATTCTCTTTATCGTGTGTTTATTATATATATAAGTTAAGGAGCCTGAACATTTTTGTCTTACTCCTGTCTTGATTTCTGCTTTATTTTCTTCTTTTTTCCCCTCTCTCTCTCTCTCTCCGTTTCTTCCTCTCTGTCTCTCTTTCTTTCTATTTCTCTAGCTTGTCTTTCCGTCTGTCTCCCTTCCTAATTTTACGAGCCGCCGCCCCCCGCCCCCCCTTCCCCCAATCTCGTGTCACCAAACCGTGGCGGCCCTACTAATGTATCCCTTTAAAAATCCTCTCTATTATTATTATTTTCCGCCCTCCCCCCAACTCCTATATTCTGCTGCTTAAAAAACTTAATCTGTCCAGCCATCTCATTCTTTTACAGCATCACATCACATTTTTCAAAGTCTTCCAATATTTTTTTTCCCCTCTTTTTGTGCACCTCTACGTTCACCCTTATTTTACCCGTAATTAAATTCCTTTTTTCTTTGGCCTGTGTCTATCCTACTCTAGTTATTACGTTTCCCAATATAGTAGAATTCCTTGATCTCCCAATCTAACAGCCTTTGTTATTCTACTTCTTTTCCCCAGCTACACTCCATCACCTTGGGGGGGGGGTTTCCCCCCCTCCTCTATTAATCCTCATCTCTTCATCTCTCCAGGACCACGACGTTCATTCCATTGATTGTGGTTTCCAAGTCTTCATTTCGCTCCCTTTATTAACTACAATATCACCGGGAAAGCTTAGAGGGTATTTTTCCCCTTCTTCTATTTGAAGTATGATTCCTTTCCCATTTTTCCGTTTTTAACATCCTTCACACGACAAGTTGTCGTGACGGTGAGGAGAGTAGAGAGAGGAGAGTGTTGAGGATGTGTTGATGACTTATGTGAACTACCAGTTTCCCTCCGTCTGGAGGATAAATCTCTGGATCTCGCCCCCGCCATGTTTATTTCAATTAAGGCGGTTCTCCTTCTCTCCAATATTTGTCGGATTAGAGACCGAGGAATAACTAAATCATCATGGAGGATGGGAGGAGAGAGAGAGGGAGGGGAGGACCAGGCCGTTGTTGGCGAGTTTCCTCCTTCCGCCTTCCCCTCCTACGGCTGACAACCGAAGTAACTCTTTCTGGAATTTTAACATTATCAATATCATATGCGTTGACTGTAGAGAAGTCTAAGTCCATACCACAACCTCCCAACACACACACACACACAGAGAAAACACTGAAATAGAGAGAGAGAAGAGACAGAGGAAAGGGTACGAGAGGAGAGAGAGAGAAGAGAGAGAGAAGAGAGAGAAGAGAGAGAGAAGAGAGAGGAGAGAGAGAGAAGAGAGAGAGAAGAGAGAGGAGAGAGAGGAGATAGATGAAAAGAGAGAGAAGGGAGACAAAGTAAAGAGAGAGGAGTAACAGAGGAGAGAGAGAGGAGAAAGAGAGAATAAAGAAAAAAGATACAGAGGAGAGAGAGAAGAGAGAAGAAGAGAGAAGAGAGAAAAAAAGAGAGAGAAGAAGAGAGAGAGAAGAAGAAGAGAAGAGAGAAAAGAGAGAAAAGAGAGAGAGAAAAAAGAGAGAGAAGAGAAAAGAGAGAGAGAGAGAAGAAGAAGAGAGAAGAGAGAAGGAGAGAAGAGAGAAAAGAGAGAGAGAGTACAAGAAGAGAGAGAAAGGAAGAAAGAGAGAAGAAGAGAGAGAAGAGAGAGAGAGAAGAGAGAGAAGAGAGAGAAGAGAGAGAAGAGATAGAAGAGAGAGAAGAGAGAGAAGAGAGACAGGAGAGAGAGGAGAGAGAGAAGAGAGAAAGAGATAGAGAAAGAAGAAGAGAAGAGAGGGAAAAGAAGAGAGAGAAGAGAAGAGAAAGAGAGAAAGAGAGAAGAGAGAGAGAGAAAGAGGAGAGAGAGAAAAGAGAGAAGAGAGAGAATAAAGAAAAAAGATACAGAGGAGAGAGAGGAGAGAATAGGGAGAGTACAGAGAGGCGAAAGACAGAAGAGAGAGAGGAGAAAAAGAGAGGACAGAGAGAAAGGAGAGAGAGAGGAGAGGTAAGAGAGAGGGGAGAGAAAAGAGAGTAGAGAGAGAAGAAACAGAGAAGAGAGAAAGGAGGGAGAGATGAGAGAGGGAGGAAATAAGAGAGAATAAACTTGAGATGGAAGAGAGGATTGACAGGAAGGAAGGAAACACTTTGATGACGTCACCACCAGGAATGGGAAAAGTGTAGAGGAAAAACCACCGCTGGAGTAAAGAAAAAGCATCGAGGAAAGAAAGAAGGAAGGATAGACGGAAGGGAGGAAATGAGAGAATAAACGTAAAATAGAAGGGAGGAACGATAGTAGAATGAAAGAAAAACAACATTTTGATGACGTCACCACCACGAAAGAGGGGGGAAAAGGTCGAGGAAGAACCACCGTAGTAGGAAAGGGGGAAAAACCCTCGAGTGAGGAAGAAACGAAGGATAGACAAAATGGATGAAAAGAGAGAATAAACGTGAGATGGAAGAGAGGAACAAAAAAAGGAATGACACTTTGATGACGTCACCACCACGATTCGAAATGATCGAGGTACAACCACCATAGAAATAAATAGAAAAAGCATGGAACGAGGAAGGAAGGATGGACGTAAGGGAGGAAATGAGAGAATAAACTTGAGATGGAAAAGAGGATCGACAGGAAGGAAGGAAGGAAACAGCGACACTTTGATAACGTCACCACCACGAATGGGAAAAGGGGCGAGGAAGAACCACTATAGAAGTAAAGAAAAGCCTCGAGCAATGAAGCTGACATGAAAGTACAGACTTAGGTGGCCATAACTATCTCTCAACCAACGAGGCGAATTAATTAAACGCAGGAAAAAGCAAAGATACACACCGACTCTAATGATTACTCCCGCAGACCAGAGACCAAATCAATCTCAACTTGTGGCGAGTCCGAACCCCACCGTCATACTTCCATTTTAACCCGCCCCCCACCTATCGTCCCTGAAGCCCACGCCCTCACCTCCCACCACACCCCAGTCATCCCCCCTCTCTCCACCACTATCGCATTCCTCTCTACCGTCTACCCTCTCTACCTTCTCCACCTTCTCTTCTCTCCACTCTTCGCCCTACTCTTCCCTGCCCTCATCTTGGAGCCTCGCTTCTGCTCTCCCTCTTTCTCCCCTCTCCTCCCACCTAGCCTTTACTTCCTACTCTCATCACCCGCACCCCCCTCACCCCTCTTCTACATCCTATCTCTGCTCCGCCACTCACTCTACATCTCTTCTTCTTCTGCTTATTTCTCCCCCTTTCCCTACGCTCTGACTTCCTCTCTTCTCCCCTCTCCTTCTCCTCTCTCCCACTCTCCTAATCCCCCTCTCTTCTGGCCTCCTCCTGCCCTTTCCCTCTCTCCTTTTCTTCACTCCCCTCTTTACTCGCTCTTCTGCCTCCCCCTCTCCACTCTTACCCCTATCTCCGCTACTTGCTACACTCTGCTTTCTCCAACCCCTGCCCTCTGATACCCCTTCCTCATCCTCTCTTCCTCTCCCCCCTCCCCTCTCTCTTGCTCACTCATCCCCTCTCCTCCTCCTTGCAATCTCCTCTCCCCTCTCTTAATCCTCTGCGCTCTCTTCTGCCCCATGCGCACGACCGGCTCTCAACCCCTCCTTCACTTATCTCTCCCTCCCCTAACCTCTCTTATCCTTCTCCCCCTCTCTTTCTCTTCTTCTCCCTCTCTCCCACTTCTCTTCTCCGACCCCTCTTCCCCTCACCCTCATTTGCTCTTCTCTCCAACCACTTTCTCACACTCTCTTCTCCCCTTCCCCTCCTCTACTCTTTTCTCTCTCTCTTTTCCGCCCTATCTCTGCTTCCCCCCCGCTCTCCCCCTCCCCTGACTCTCATCGCCGCTCTCGTTCTCTGTTTCCTAACCTTTCTTTCTCCGACATTCTTCTCTACCTCCCTACCCTCTTCATACCTCTCTCTCACTCGCCCCCCTACCTCCTACTCTCCCCGTTTTCTTTTTGCCCCGACTCTCTCTTTCCTCCCACCCTACACCTTCTCCCTACTCATTCCCTCGCTACGCACTCCTGCCCACCTCCTTCCCCTTCTCCCCCCCCGCTCCGCCCCAACATTCATCCCCCCCCCCTAACCCAATCGTTCTCCCTAACTCGTTACCCCCCGCCCCAATGCCCCCTCATTAACCCGCGCTCCCCCTGCCCCCCCCACGTCACCAGCTCTCTGCCAAAATAATCGCGCAACAAACCCCGCGTGCTACCCCTCCCCTCCCCACCTCCCCTGCCGAATTTTTCCTTTTTTACCTCTTCTCTCATCCCCCTTCCACCTTACCTTCTCTTCAGTTCCATTCTTCTCCCCAACATTGTCCCAGAATTCCAACAGGCAAGAACGATCCGCTGACCCATTACGTACCAGCACGCAACCCCAGTGTAACCTAACCATTACCCCTGTTTCGCCCCGTCTACGGACCTCACCGACCCGCAGCCCGTTCCTAACCAAAACCACTACGAGGTATCACCGCACGCGCATACACCGCTGATAGAGAGGACTTAGAAACCCCCATGGTTGTTGGTCCCTGGCAAGAATAACTGCTGACACAGAGATCCCCCCTGCTCCAAGGGAACATACACTCTACCCGCCCCTACTTGCTTTAGAA
>CM067377.1:218579839-218622325 GCA_034510155.1 Eucriotettix oculatus | reverse complement strand
AAAAACTAGAGTGGGATAGCACAGGGATGGAAGGTGTTTGAAAAAAAAAGAAAGAAAGAGTAAGTTACTTAAGGGTAATATAAGTGTGAATATTAGGAAATTGTTGCTATAAATGTTCGTTTTAGTGCGAAACGTGGACGATGGGAGTTGCGGAAAATAAGAGAATACAAGCCTTTGAAATGTGGTGCTATAGGAGAATGCGATGAGGTGGATAGAATCTAACGAGAAAGTTCTAAAGAGAATAGGGGAAGAGTGAACAATATGGAGGACTTTGAAGGAATAGATTAATAGGCCACGTTTTAAGACACGAGAGTCTTGTAAAATAAGCATTTGGGGGAAGTGTGTGTGGGGTAAGAACAGAAGAGGGAGGTAAGAATGGAATACGCTAAGCTGATTAGGGAGGATGTGGTATGTACTAGTTATGCAGAAATGATAAAAGGCTTGCGGAAGATAGGTCAGCATTGAGGGTTGAGCATCAGACCAGTCTTAGGACTGAATACTACAACAACAAAATCTGTCCGTAATATGGTTACTTCTATTTGAAAATATTTCATTTCAAAGAATTCATCAGGAATTGATACAAGTATTTCGAATGAAACAAATAAAAAACTGATTTTTATAAATGTGCTAGACACTGAACTTGTTTTTTTATATATAAGGTAACAAGTATGAAGTTTTCAGAAAATAGAATGTGATAATTAAGCATTTTTTGTGGCAACAATTTCTTTCTTCATAAAGGTCATTTACGCTACTGGAACAATCTTTATTGTTTCCTCTTTATCCGCACCTCTTTTACGAATGAAGAGAAATTTGAGAAATAATACAAAGTATTTTAAAAACAACCTATGAATCTTTGTGGGCAGAGAAAAAAATTCTCAACGTAATAAATCAGTATCATACCGTCGACAAACTTGAAACTCCGCAATATTTTCTTACCTTTGGCAGAGTGTCCAGCAACATGTCGACCATGGCGGCCTCCTTGTAGTCTTTCCAGGCATCTGCCTTCTTCGCCATCTGCTCGGCCTCGGCACGAGCCTTGGCCTCGATGGCGAAGGCCTCCGCTTCCCCTCTGACGCGTAGAGCCTCTGCCTCGGCTTCTGCCTCCAGGATCACGCGGTTCCTATTTGCCTCGGCGAGTTTCTCCAACCTGAGAGGAAAAATATTGTTCCTGCGTGAGTGCACCTTTGCCTCCTCACCGACAAAGTGTTACAGCTTTGTCGAGAAAGTTTGAAAGGGTTAATAAATAAAAAATATGTATACAATATATAATCACATTAATAAGAAGAAATAAGACCTAATTGTAGACAAACTTTAGAATGTGAAACAATTACAAAAAAAAATTAAAAGTGGTAAATATTTTGATGCGGCTCGCAACCAGTTCAATGGTGAATTCAATCACAATGTTTCCATGACTTGCGCTGCCATCTTCATCAGGTGTATCCCTGGCAACATTGGAAACATTGTGTTTGAATTCTCAATTGAATCGACTGTTTATGTATAACCTACACCAAGAAAGTTGGCATTCTCTAATATTCCACGCAGCTAGCGTCTTTATAATAACGGTGAAACCATCTGGGATTTTAAAATTTCTTTGTAATTATTTCTAATTCTGATAACGTCATATTTTCTATTACAACAGTCCGAGTTTCAATTTTGACAACAGTGCATAAAATTTTGTTTAAAGACATTGATCATCTGAGACGCTTTTTATTCTGAACTCTTGTGGAACATTCCTGAATGATTGGAATTTTCACCACCAGAACCAACTGGCACATTGAGAAGAGCACACGTATTCGAGTTTTTATTATTATTATCATTAATGGACGATTAAACCACACAACGTGAAAATACAAACTATTAACAATTCGATGCTACCTTTGCTATCGACAACTGTCGTTTCTTACAGTTTACGGTGTGGTATCTTTCACAGTGATTACACTCGTAATGTAAAGCAAATTTTGCAGAGTTTTAACCATTAATAAACTACCGGGAAAACTCGTCAAAATTTGCTTTACATTAAGAGAGTTAGCTCGGGAAGCCGACATAGCTACACATAAAGAATTATGTACCATGCATATTTTCATTCTGTCATGTGTCATTCACAGTATTGCAAACTGCAATATGTTTATATTGCCGGAAATGTTGCTGTATTTTGGGCATGATTGCCGACCACATACTGCCATAAAAAGTTGCTTGTTTACAAGCCCCTTAGTAGAAAACACAACACGTCGAGGAGAAACTCACTTGTACTTCTCCGCCTCGGCCGGCCTGCGGATGGTCGCTTCGAGTTCTCTCTCCCTGCGCTGGATTTCCTGATCCTGTACCGCTATCTCTTGGCTGCGTTCCACCACCAAGATCTGCATCTGCTCCTCCTTGATGCGCTGCTTTGTCTTGGCAGCCTGAAGCTCAAAGGCCAGTTCAGCCTCGGCTTTCTGCGGAGAAGGCTTTCGTTACATTAGTTGAATTAAACTTTTTTTTTTGCTTATCACTCAAAATCTAGCTATTTAGCTCAGCCAGCATCATCATCATTTGGTTCGTATCTGATTACACTGATGCAACAAAACACAGAGTGTAAAACAAACTTCAGCAATAATTATATTTACTGAAAATCATTTGATAATTTAAAAGGCAAGAGCCTGCAGATTTTGGCCTAATTAAATTGCACACTCCAATAAATTTTACCAATATGCGGCATGACCCTCCGACAGGGCAGGTCTATATTGTGCCAGCGCGTTAAGGCCAAAACAAAACATTTTGCATGTACAGTAAATTAAACAGATAATATTAAGTCAACTAACATCTGATATTAAAGTAAAATAATGTACAGTAAATTAAACAAATAATATTAAATCAATTAACATTTGTTATTAAAATAAAAAAAATTTCGACTGGTTTCTTTTTCAGAGTTTTTTTTAAATATTTTTAATCAAACAATGTTTCAGCGCATATTTGTCTGTGAAATACAGATTTCAATTTGAATTTAAACTTCTACATAGCCAAATATAGAGGGAATTGACTAACAAACAACTTACCAAATTATTGTTAAATTCAACATATTATAAAATGTTATAGACACAAATTTTTTTATATAAAGAGAGGTCCGAGGCAGCGCGGAGGTACTTCTTTATCCACAGCTTGATTGCGCAACACTGAATGATGAACCATCACTTTTTAGGGGTTCGACCTGTCGTATTTTGAATTTACAACACCGTCCTCCCCTGGCCTCAGGCTACCCTAAACAACCAGGCCAATCGGCAGTTCCTCTCATTAATCGTAAATAACAACTTTACAAAAAGACACTAACAGGTTTTTTCCTTTAAGAATAATGAAGTACAGAATAATATTCTAATGACAATGTTTGACAATTTAGAAATCCCCTTTACTAGCATAGGAAGGGACTTGAAAAGGGGGGGATGCTGTGGTAGGTACAGCAAGGTAGCCAAGTGTTGACTTGGGAGCCCCGGGCTGTAATTTAAGGATCCTACCCAGTGTTTCACCTAAAGATGTGCAGGGGAAACCCTGGAAAACCTGCATCAGGTGGGTCGGGCATCGGGTACTATTCTTACGCCCTGCTAAAAATGTTCGTATGGAGCGTAGCATTACATGAGGGCGAAACGTGGACAATAGGAGTTGCAAAAAAGGAATAGAATGAAATGGGTGGATAGGGTAACTAGCCAGGAAGTTCTAAACAGAATGATGGGAGAAGAGTCTGCTGTCCATTCTCCGTGTCTCCGCCACGTTTAGGAGGTAGTCGGCTTACTGATCTTACCGTATGCCCAAGGTCTTATACACCAGTATATACACCACCTGAAGGTGCCTCGGCATGTGAGAACTTTGAACAAAAAAAAACAGAGTGTACAAGGCATTCCTGACGGAGTCAGGCGAGCCCCGCAGTCATCTGGGGAAGAAAAGCCTGCGAGGGAGAAAACCCCCCCAGGCAATGTTCCTCCTACATGTTCAATTATTGTCTCATTCGACATTCTTAAAGCCTGGCTTCCCCTTTTTATGCACGAGAACAATATGATTACTCTATAGAAATTGAGTAACTGCAACTTTCTCGACGTTACCTTCGTCTGGACCTCGACATCGTACGCTGCTTTCTTCAGCTCGAAGTCTCTCTGCGCCTTGGCTATTTCAGTATCGTTCAAAAATCTGTGAAAATTACAAAATTATTTCAAATTGCTGATCAAATTTATGTGGGCACGATATTGTTTTCAGTAAAAGTGGCGAGAAGACTAAAATTAGATCTGCAATAAAGGACGTACAGAATATCGGACTGGGGAAGAAGTGACAGACCCTTGTTTCCTACAGGAAATGACCGACCGTGTTCAGGTCTTCAGAGAGAAAGGAATAGTGGCATGTGAGCCTGAAATCCTTAGACATTGACTGAAACTATTTACTCCTTTACTTGAATATTATCATAGTTATAGTGGGAAGAATGATGTAGTGCAGCGTTTCACAAAATTAGCGGAGGTGGCGAACGAGCTAGGATTGGTGCTGAACGACGATAAAACCAAATACACGCTGGTTACCAGAAACTTGCCTCAGAATGTCCAACAAACAATTCAAATTAGCAACTGCGCCTCTGAACAAGTCACAGAATTCTTGGATCGTTGGTAAATTCATATAACACAATTAGTGACGAAATAAAAAGGCGCACGGCGATAGCAAACAGAATTCTTTACGGCCTCCAGAAACATCTGAGAAATAAGAACATAAATCGTTGAGTAAAGCTCAATGTTAACAAGACTTTAATAAGACCAGTTCTGTTATAAGGAGCTGAGACATGGGCAACGTCTCAAAATGATGACAGACTACTTGGTACTTTTGAGAGAAAGATCCTCAGAACGATTTTAGGAGCATTTAACGAAAACGAACTATGGTGTAGAAGATATAACTTTGAACTATACCAGCTGTACAACGATCCAGATATTGTGAAATTCATCAAAGTACAGAGAATTAGATGGGCTGGGCACATTGTCCGAATAATGCCAGATAATGAGCATGCAGAAAGACTCCACCATGTCAAAGAGGACCTATAGATCCTGGGGGTTCGAAGGCGGAGAGAGGTCGCAAGGAATGGCGACGCAGCGGGCCAATATCCACAGAGGATTGCCGCACCAATTATTATGATGAAGCACGGGCAAGGAAGGCTTTCACGAAAAAGAGGAATTTATTTACGGATAACGTAAGTGTATTAAGAAACTTTTGCTAAAAATGTGTTCGTATGGAGTGTAGCGTTACATGGGTGCGAAACGTGGGCAACAGGAGTTGTGAAAAATAAAAAAAATAGAAGCTTTTGAAATGTGGTGCTATAGGAGAATGAAATGGGTGGATAGGGTAACTAACCGGGAAGTTCTAAACAGAATAGGGGAAAAGCGAAGAATATTAATAGACCACATTTTAAGACATGAGGGTCTTAGCATTAGAGGGAAGTGCGTGGGGGTAAGAACAGAAGAAGGAGGATAAGGATGGAATACACTAAGTAGATTAGGGACGATGTGTGTTGTGCTAGTTATGAGGAAATGAAAAGGCTTGAGCAACATAGGTTTGCATCAGACCAGTCTTAGGACTGAATACCACAACAACAACGATTAACAAGGAAAATAAACAGAAAATTTTAAACGTTTAACATCATTTTGGTAGAAATTTGTATTAACTTCATCCATTTGTTTATAATTCCAACATCCAACATTGCAGTTTAAATCGCAAATTCAAGAGATGCCCTGGATTTCTCTCACACGTGCATGAGTAACAGTTTTCACCAACCTGGCAGCCATGCGTTCCTCTTCGGCAATTGCCTCTTTGATCTGCGCATCCCGCCTCGCCTCCGCCTCACCAATCCTGGCGTCACGTTTAACTTCAGCAGTTCTGGCCATTCCCAGGCTTTTCAGGTAGCCCTATAAAAATTCAAAGATATTTTGCCGGGTCACAGCTGCAGCATTTTTTTTTTCAGTTGAATCAATGCATGTTATTCAACCAATTGGAAAAAAAAACTGTTGTGGCAACAAGAAAATGGGAAAAATTCCCAGAAATGTGCACGTAATATGGCAGTCAGCTGAGAATTACGCTTTGACAGCAAAAAAATTTGTACCAAATTAAATTTAATTTATGACAGACATTTTTTCTAATTACAATTTTAAAAAGTAATTGTGAAAATTAACAATTTATTTTTAAAAAAATCTGTTCAAAATTCTCAAGTTTCAGAAGAATATTTGCAATTTTAAGTCAGAGAAAATAGTCAATGTGCTCCAGTGTGTTTTTCTTTTTTTATATACAAGTTCTTAAGCAACCCTTACAACTAGAAGCCAAGAAATAAATAAATGAAAAGAAAACGCAAAAGAAGGACTAACTAAACACAGTAGTGAAGCAAGTCTCAAATAATAATAATAATAATAAAGAAAACATTACAACAATAGGGTTCCAAACAAAGACGAAGTACAACCATTAATGGATCAAGGGTTCATCCCTAGTGGACGAGTTGAATAAATACAGTTCTCGGAGAGGCAGACGTCTGAAGAATTTCACATTTCCAATGGTCTAGTCCCAGTAATACTTTTTTCAACAAGATCCCTGACTACAAAATGAGAACTTCTTCCCGTCTCCAATGATAATTTCTTCCCGTCTCCGAGAACTGTTTATTCGACAAAGTGCAACTATATAAATTTTGGGACGTTCACAAACTGCCAACTTTCAGGTTCCAGACAAGACATTAACTACCAAGTATTTCCACTTTGGGGAGGAAAAAGGACTAATTTGTGTAACATGTAACTAGTTTCAAAAACATTTTGTAATTCAAATTGAGCGTGTGTGTAAAATTCAACATGTAAAATTTAGATTAAACTGAACTGGCTTAGTCTTATCTAGGTTGAGTGATAATTTATTCATGTTAAACCAAACATTTAGAGCATCCACAGTGCTGCTGTCTACTTTCTTAATCATATTATCGAAGTCTTTATCTGCAATAACTATATTTGTGTCATCTGCATAGAGAATAAATTTTAGAGGATGTACGTATCCAAGAAGATTATTTATGTATAGAATAAAAAGTAAAAGCCCGAGAATTGAGTCTTGAGGAACTCCACATGTTATAAATTCCCAATTGTATAAGTGAAGTTGACCGTTGTTTACGGTTTGTAAGATACGATCTTAGTAGAAATAATATATTTGAGTATGTATATGGATGTATAAATTAATTAAATGTTTGTAACGTGACAAAGTCACATGCATTGGATATTTGGATATAAGTAAGGATAGTAAACGAGGGAGAAAGATAGGAAATCCACTTTGAATCAGATGAAAGACACATGTCAAGCGTAGAGAAGAATGGAAAAAGATATATATATATATGAAAATATGCGATTTGAAGTTAACAAAAGGAATGAAAGAGGAAATAGTATTCACTGTGGAAATTGTTTAAACTTATTAAAGTAAATGTTTGAGATATTAAAGATGTATAATAAATGACGTATGTAATTTATTTAATTTTTTATAATTTAAATGTGGTATGTAAACTCAAATTGTGCTATGATTTACATATTGTTTTATAAACAAAATGTGTTTAAATTATTATTGGATATTATAAATAAATGATTGTAATGAACTGACTCAACTATTGCCATGATAATATTAATGTAAGGTTTAACGTACTGTGTTGTACAATAAATACAAAAATGGCCAAAATAGTCAGCATTAAATATATAACTATTTAAGTACGAGGTCTTTCCCGGTGAATGGCATGTTTAAATTCTTCTCGGGTTTCCAACCGGGTCAAAGATTTTAACAGTGACGTGGCCAAACATGTACTAACAACCACACATTTTCAATACGATGGCGAGTGCCATGAGCAGGTAGACGGGATGGCCATGGGCTCCCCCCTTTCGCCCGCCATAGCTAATTTCTATATGGAAGATTTTGAGGAAAGAGCATTACGTGAATTAGAGAGGTTTCTACTGCACCTCAACAGGATCCACCCGAACATTAAATTCATGATGGAGATTGAGAAGGAAGGGATGCTACCTTTTCTCGACATCCTGATACATAGAAGGCCTGGGGCAGACACAGCGTGTACCTTTACCCACACGCTAACAGTTTCCACCACCCGGCTCACAAAAGGGCTGTGCTTTCCACTCTTACACATAGAGCGAGAATGATATCCGATAAGGACCACTTGGCGGCCGAAATTGATCACCTTATTACGAAATGGTTACACCGTTGGTGAAATTTACGGGCAATACACGGAACCAGGAAAAAGGAAAACGCGGAGTCGACCGGAAAAACAGCCTATATCCCATATGCCGGGAAATGCACAACCATAGTTGGTTGCATGCATACTGGCCAAGCATGATATAAAAACGGTGTTTCTAACACAACGAAAAATCAAAGATATGCTCAGGAATGTAAAGGACGATGTAGGCCTAAAGACCCCTGGTATTTATGAAATACCATGCGACTGTGGCAGTAAATACATAGGACAAACAATCAGAACCGTAGAGGAAAGAATAAAAGAGCACAATAGACATCTACGATTAAAACAACCCAATAAGTCAGCCATTGCCTTGTTCACGGGCCATAAAATAGCTTTCGACAAGACGCATATCCTGGACAGACCTAATTGCTACTGGGATAGCATTATTTTGGAGGCAATAAACATCAGGTCCAGTGAGAATTTACTGAATAGAGATTCTGGATTCCAATTGAGCCTGGCTTGGAAGCCATTGTTTTACCTGAGGAACGCAGGGCTGAGTCATGGGAGACTAGAGCATGAACAGGCAAGTGGATTAATGGGAGACGCTTTTCCTGAGAGGAATTTATACATATAACTATTTCTTAACAAAAGCGATGTTTCATCTCCATTTTGAGACTTCTTCAGGCTTAAAATTTAGCAATACATCACATATCTCCTTGACTCCCTCAGGCAAAAAGATTTTTGAATTTACACGTGAAGAATATGGTGTCACGTACTATCTGCAGTGACAGTTATGGCTAAAAAAAAATAGAGATGAAACGTCGCTTTTATTAATAAATCTTAATATATTTAATGCTTACTTTTTTGGCTGTTTTTTTATTATTTATTGTAAATATTTAAGCCAGGAAACTATGATGAAATAGTGTTTTAGTTTTGAATTTGACCAAAGTTGTGCCGCAACTGTATTTTACGCTATGTTTTAAGGAATCATGACCAGTTTGAATCGGGCAGTGACGAGATGTAGACATGGAACTAACCACTCTGCTTGCTACTATGAATCTGTACACGAGATAATTGAAATATACAGGTAGATTAATGCTTGACAGATGCATGTAAAGTGTTTTTCTTTGATTTAATTATCTTTTGTTAAAGTTATTTTAATTGAATTTATATTTATTTCCTTTATTGTCAGAATCACTTTGCCGCGGTGACTTTAAACCCCACTTTCCCAAACCCATTTGTAAAAACGGGACGCTTTCCTGATGCCAAAAGTACGGTTCCCTCTTAATGACAACAGGGCCATGAAACGGCAACCATATATCCCACGAGAGGAAATATAAGAACATTTGAAGGTTTCTAAACTGTTTAGGCAAATCCTAATATTAATAACAATTTAGCCAATGTGGAAATCCTGGGCTATGGGGAATTACCGAGGGAGAGTGTGAACAAGAATATTAATTATTTTGTTGTACTCCTTTCCACTTCCCTTGTAATAAGACAGTTTCAATGCAAACACAGGAAAAGTTTTCATCGGCACCGTTCTTCGTTTAAATCATTCCGTTCTGGCATGCAACCAAATTTCTTTTACCTTATGTAAACAGTTCACAAAAAGTCAAGGTTAATCACATTATTACATCCAGAGAGCCTTACCTGATCCTCGCCAGTTGGAAATCTCGCAGGAGAAAACACATTTGCGAAATAAAAATAAATACTTACAGTGCGAGTGTAATTTATTTTCATTTCTACACTAGAACCTTTCCGGAAAACTACGAGAGGTAGAACAGGGAGTTGCTCCTTTAACGAGTTATAGCATCTGTGATTGGTTAAATATTGTGCATCTGTGTAGCGATATTAACTAAATTCACTGTACCTTCCACCTTTCAGCTTTCTCTTTTACCAGTCAGCAGTTTCCGAATTTGGACAACGAATTTGCAGTGGAGAGGCCGACAGTTGCGGAGAAGTATTGTTGACAAGAGTGTGTGCGCCGTCGTCGTAGACCACAATGATCAAGCATCACACCGGTGGGTAGTTGGCAGATTTTATAGTCCCAATGGGAATCGGGTAGCATGTACAACTGAAAGTTGGCTGGTCCATCAGCTTACTCAAACGCCTTGGGTATGCACACTCGCATGACATATTCATCCCAATAAGCAGTCAACTTAAGTGTCAGCTGATAAAAATCAATAGCACGCGTTGACTCTTAGTGCGTATGAAAGAGATGACGAAAGCAAAATACGCAACAAATATTGCGAAGTAAGTATTGGGACAAAAGGTTAAAAAATGGAAGACGACATAGAGGTGCTATAGGCGAATGCTGAAAAGCAGATGGGTGGATAGAATCACTAGCGAGGAAGTTCGAAACAGAATAGGGGAAGAGCAGGTAATATGGAGGATGTTGACCAAGAGAAGGGATAGATTAACAGGCCACGTTTTAAGGCATGAGGTGTATTGTAAAATTAGCATTAGAGGGAAGTGTGTTTGTGGGGTAAGAACAGAAGAGGGAGGCCAAGGATAGAATACGCTAAGCAGATTAGGGAGGATGTGGGTTGTAATAGTTATGAGGAAATGAAAAGGCTTGCACAAGATAGGTTAGCATGGAGGGTTGCATCAGACCAGTCTTAGGACTGAATACCACAACAACAACATTTTATTAATATCCTCTGCAATATATCGAAATTAAATATGCCCAAATATTTAAATTAAGTCTCTTCTGTTATATACTTAAATTTTCGTTGAAATCCGTTGAGCCGTTTTGGAGCCTTTTCGAGGCAAACATACAGACAGATAGTCGGACACTTCAGTTTTATTTATTGATATAGATTATGGTTCTATTTGTGTAGCTAAATATTTTATTATTTAACAGCCCGGAAGAAGAGTGGTTTAGCGCATTAAATATTAATGTAAATATTAAAACTTTGTGAGCTGAGTTTTGTTTCGGTCAGTCTGCCTCGGCCCCTTGAGAAAAAGAGATACCTCATAATTCCCCAAAATAATGGGAAAATACATTTAAATTAAACCAGTACACTAAGCTTAATACATAAACACAATGATAATGAATATAAATTAGTCAATAAAAACCTCTTGAGAACATAAAAACACATTTTCCAAATTATTTTGAGTGCTCTAAAATCAACAGTAAATACTTTATCCAAATACTTAAAACTTGTTAAAAATAAGGTAATTATTAACACCTTATCTGAATTTATGTAAACAAATTTTTTAAAAGAAGTTTTTTGGACACTCACCTGCTCCCCCCCTAACGAAGTTCAACAGTGTACGATCCACATTCCAATGCGCTCAATGGGAAAGTGAAAGCCGGGGAAGATTACAATTGGAAATGGAATAGAGGAAAGGATGACGAAAAGTTTGACAATGACGATGATTGGCGAGTTGATGCGATCTGAATTAGTGAGGACAGAAGGACCCTGTTTGATTCACAAACATTCTTCTCTTGGGGGGGTCTAGATTACACAGCTCATCTCCTGCTAATCTTAAACTACAAACTACGCAGACATTTACATTTCTCCGATCGTGCACGACTTTTGTCGGCACGACAGCAATTCCAGGGTACGAACTGCTGATTTCTCCTCGCCAAATCCTCAGAAAAGGTATCGATGATTGTCGGCGAACTGTTGCTAAACAGCCATAAGAGCGGCCGATGTGGCCCTTACCAGGCCAATTTTTAATTTTCCAATGTTGTTTGTATTTTTGTCACATACTGTGGAAACATTTCTGGTGGTAATCAAAGGAGTGATGTTGGGGAAAAAGGAAGAAGATGAATAAAAATTGTGTATAAATATGCAGAGTAGAAGGTAAAGGGTGGAAATTTTAGAAGAAAGGCAAGAATGGAAAAATGTTTACCGGACCAGGGAATTGAACCCAGGACCTCCCGATATCCAGCCACCCGGGTGCCATACCAACCGAGATGACCCGAGTCGACGTCCAGGGTCTGATTCAACATCATCCTTCAACCTAAGCTAGGTCTCGCCTACCAATTCACTAATCACACAATCTTCACACCCTAATTTTAGAAAATACGTGAAGAATGGACAATGCGTAAATTGATCGCAGGTGCATTGAATTCTAGTCTAAGGAAGTGGAAATGCTTCAAATGAAGCTCAGTAATGCATGTAGCTTAGGTTTACGGGAACGGAGAGATGTTGAATCGGTCCTTGGGCGTCGACTCAGATTAGCTAAGTTGGTAGAGCGCCCGGCTAGATATCGGGACCGAGGTCCTGGGTTAGAGTCCACGGACTGGCCGACATATTTTCCATTCTTGTCTTTCTTCTAAAATTAGCTGCATGCTTTCCACTTCCTTAGGGTTGAAATTTTTTTAAAAAGGGGAAGAAGGTAGAGAAATGAGTGAATTGATCGATGAAGAGGGAAAGGGCGAAGAGAGATGATTGGTTAAACATTTCGAACAGTACTTGTCTACAAAGACATTGGAGGAGGGGAATTCAGAGGTAGTCTCAACGTTCATTCTGGAAACAGGATTACTTAATTCCCTACAAACGTCACTTGCACACGATATTCTCCATAAATTTGTAATCCACATTTAATAAACCAAGCATGGAAAGCAAGAATCATTACAGTCATAAGTGAACCAAGACTTCCCCGGCGTACTAGATGCAGAAATAGTTCCCTGGTTTCCACTTGGGTGCGGCGTGAAGTTTCGATGACCACACGCTCTGACCGAAAGACGACGACAGAGCACGCGTTTGTCGTAACACAGCGTTTCCATCGCAGCTGTATCTTAGTGGAAACCCGGAACTATTTCTGCATCATTACAGTCACATTAGATTACTGGAAAACCAATACACTTTATTACAATTCTACCTAGACTTAAGAGTTACTTTCATATCAATAACAAAGAACACTCAATTTATCATGCTTCTAATTTTGAAAATGTGGGAAACATTGTTGGCAACCTCTGAACAACACTCATCAATGTTAAAATAAAACGAACATTAAGAATGTACATCCAGACATGAATTGGTTAAAGATACAATGGAAAATTTCTAATCTTAATCTTGAGTCAATAAAACTTTCTTTTATGGTCAATAAAATATAAATGAGGATAGTGATATAACATAAAATAAAGCAGGACCTCGACACATGATGGAGGTATAGCTCAAAGCGAAATTCGGAGTTAATATTGTGTCGGGTAGAAGTAAATATCACGGCTGTTCAGGATAGTTTGAGAAATCTACAAAACAGGAAGAAGAATGCCAGGAGATTTAAATAAAAAAACATAATTATACCCATACCGAAGACGACTGAGGCTGATAGATGCAGGACAATTAGTTTAGTATATCATGCGTGCAAAATATTAATGAAAATAGTGGATAGGAGGATGGAACGTACATCAAATAGAATGTCAATTAGGAGAAAATCGATTTGGTTTTAGGAATAATGTAGGGGCAAGAGAAGCAATATTGACTTTGCGGCTAATTTTAGAAGGCAGGATTAGAATAAACAGTCCTGCGTTCATGGCATTTGAAGATTTAGAAAAAGCCTTTGATAATGTGAACTGAAACACACTATTAAGGATTTTAAATAGCACGGGAATAAAATGTCAAAAAAGGAGGTGGTTTACACATAACCTCTACAGAAGACAGGCAGTGGTAATTAGAATAGAAGTTTAAGAAAAGAAAGGAGTAAGACAAAAATGCAGCCTGTCACCCTTATATATATATATATAGAACAGGCAATGAAGAAAGTTAAAACGGAATATGGAAAAGGAATCATACTGTAAGGAGAAGAAATAAAAACCCTACACTTTGCCGATATGATATTGTAGCATTAGGGGAGTCAGAAGAAGATATGGAAACCATAATAAATGGCATGAATGTGGTCCTGGAGGAAAAATTTAATAAGAGGATGAATAGAGGGAAAACTATGGTAAAGGAGTATAGTATGGGAAACAGAGGAATAGCAAAGGCTGTTAGATGGTAAAGGGATATTTCGACAGAAGTCCTGCTACTGGGGGAGTGTAATAACTAGAGTAGGATAGGCACAGGCAGCGAAGGTATTTACTTACGGGTAATATTAGTGTGAATATTAGGAAATCGTTGCTAAAAATGTTCGTACGGAGTGTGTGGAGTTACATGGGTACAAAACATGGACGATAGGACCTGCGGAAAGGAAAAGATATAAGCCTATGAAATGAGATGCTACAGGAGAATGAGATGTGTGGATAGAATCACTAACGAGGAAGTTCTTAACAGAATAGGGGAAGAGAGAATAATATGGAGGACGTTGACCAAGAGAAGGAGGGATAGAGTAATAGGCCACATTTTAGGAATTAGATGGGTGTGTGTGGTGTAAGTAGATTAGGGAGGATGTGGAATGCGGTAGTTATGTGGAAATGAAAAGGGTTAGCATCGAGGGTTGCATCAGACCAGTTTTAGCACTGAATAACACAGCAACATCAAGTAACACACAAATATACAATCAAAGAAAATTTAGTAGTGTTAAAAGACTAAGATGACTGGCCCAAATAGTAAGGAAAACTTTTGCCTTTAGGAATTGAGAGCCACAGCTGAAGTGCCTCAATACCCCCGTAAATTTACTTAGGTTAGCCTAGGTCTATAGAGACCTACCTGTTTTATTATTATCAGAGTGGAGATTTTATTCTGACTGATGTAACTGCTGAATTTCTGAACAACAACGGAAACTCACTTGATCAAATAATAACTTCCCGATTTTTGAAGGGCATTTCTATACCACAACCATAACTTTTTGTCAGCCATCTTATATTCTGTAACTACAACAACCACCACACCAACAGAATTCACCTTGTTCTGCTCACACACAATTACACAGAAAATTAATTTCAGCACAATAAAACTACATTTCACCATCAAAAATGGCTGAGAAAAGATCCACAAAAACTCTAAAACATTACCATCCAATAAAGAAGAGGTTCACCATTCCAGAAGGCTACTACTAATCACTACGAAAAGGTTTAAATGCATTCTACGACCATCTACCCATGCTGTAAATACACTAGTACATAGAGGAGTAGTTTTAAACATACCTTGGCCCCCTTGAAGCAGAAAACAAAGCCAACATGTTACAATCAAAAAAAAAAATTATGTAACTACATAATGGTTTAGTATAGTCATAAAATATGGGAGGGTGAAACAAACAAAAGTGACTGGGTAACCAAACCGCTTTATGCACTCAAAAATAAATAAATAAATAAATACCGTAACAGTGAATGGATATATTTTTTTTCTTTTGGTCTCCTCTAAGTGATTTACGGTCTATGAGCTATCAGAGATTGAATAAGTAAACTAGCATTAAATGCAATACAGAAACTGTACTTGAGAAAACAGAACTGCAATAAAATATACTTAAGGTAAGTGAACTCACGTCACGACGACTCACCTCTTCGTCCCGGATGTCCTTCAGCGTGTAGGACACGACTGTTATGCCCATGTTGACCAGGTCGGAGGAAGCCACCTCAAACACCTGCTTGCTGAATTTCTTCCTGTCCTTGTATATTTCCTGAGTAATGTGAGAACACCAAGATTACCGCTTGAAGATGTTGCGAGCATGTCAAGTTGCAGACAGTTAATAATTTGACTTATACATAACCTCTACATGAAGACAGGCAGCAATAATTAGAAAATAAAGCAGGAAAGGAGTAAGACAAGATGTCCACGCTGTTAAACTTATACATGGAGCAGGCATTGAAGAAAGTTAAAACGGTATATGGAAAAGGAATTATACTCCAAGGAGAAGAAATAAAAACACTGTGCTTTGTCGCTGATATAGTAGTATTAGGGGAGTCAAAAAATCACTTGGAAACCATAATAAATGGCATAAACATGGTCCTGGAGAAAGAGTTCAATATGAGGAATTAATAGAGGGAAAACCAAGGTAATGGAGTATAGTATCAGAAACAGTGGAATAACTAAGGCTGTTAGATTAGGAAGGAACATTTTTGACGGAAGTTCAGGAATTCTGCTACTTGAGAAGCGTAATAACTAGAGAAGGACAGCACAGGCAAGGAAGGATTTTCCGAAAAAGAGGGATTTATTAATGGGGAATATAAGGGCGAATATTAGGAAATCGTTGCTAAAAATGTTGGTGTGGAGCGCGGCGTTCTATGGGTGCGAAACGTGGACGATATAGGAGTCGCAGAAAGGAAAAGAATAGAAGCTTTTGAAATGCGGTGATGCTATAGAAGGATGAGATGGGTGGATAGAATCACTAATGAGGAAATTCTAAACGGAATTGGGGAAGAGCGAACAATATGGAGAAATACGAAAGGATGGATTAATAGGCCATGTTTTAAGGCATGAGGGTCTTGTAAAATTAGAGGGAAGTGTGTGTGGGGTAAGAACGGTAGAAGGAGGCAAATGATGGAATATGCTAAGCAGATTAGGGAGGATGTGGGCGAGGCTAGAGTTGCAAAAACGAAAAGGCCTGTGCAAGATAGGTAAGCGTGGCGAGTTGCACCAGACCAGTCCGAGGGCTGAACACCACAACATCATCTCCTTCGTGGCATTCACATAATTATCATGTGTTATATTGCCATCTTCATATGAATCAAATATTATCACCAAGTAAGACTTAACAACAACCTCCTTCCTGCTCCTCCATTTTACTAAATGATACTTCTTTTCAATTATTCTTTCAATAAATAGTTGAAAGAAAACTGATTGTTTGAAAATAAGTGAGCAAACCGTTAATAGTCAGAAAATTATATTTCATAAGAAAAATTGCAATGGAACCTCTTCAGGTGGATTAATAAAATAATAATCAGAATATATAAGCTGTTAAAATTTAGAACATGCTCAACACACAAACATGCAGCCAGAAAAAAAATTGGGTTTTGAGTTCACTTTAATTTTTAACAGCTCATATATTATGATTATATATTATTTATTAATCCACATGAAGATGTAATATGCAATATTTTTATTTTTATTATTAAATATAATTTTCTTACTGTCTACTCATTTATCATCTTTGTCTAATTTTTTTCAACCTAACCATAAAAAAAAATATGACTACATATTAGGATTACGCTCGCTCACCTCCACAGTCATGCTGCCCATGATGGCTCTCTGGTGACCCTCGAGAGTCACCAACGCGATGTGCTGAATCTCGTGCTCCTGTTTACCCAAGAACTGTTCACAGGCAGCGAGAAGCATTTCCTCGTTCTGGCCTTGGATCTTCACCTGCGAGGAAGACAAGAACACGCTTTCAAGTCACAAAAATCGACCGACACAGACCGCGATCGGCAAAGTTCGGGATTCAACTGGCCATAAATCGACAACCGTTTCGTCAATTTATGGCAACGAAGATGGGATGTTACCACGAATGGAAAAAGAACATACAAACTCTTACCAAGAATTAGATAAAGGCTTTGGATGACCCATCTTCAGCCAATGAAGGGTTTAATTCATTTCCATTTGGGACGAGGGCAATATATGGAAGGAATAAATAAGAAAGGAACAGTCAGTTTGAGGAATCTCTGGAGCACGTGGTCCTGGAATGATGTGCTTTTTACGACCAGGACAGAACTAAAAGAACAGTGTTGAGGAATGTTTCAATGAAGAAATAATAATGAGATCCTCAGAAGGTGGCAATCTTGGATGATCTTGCAAATGAAATATAGGAAATAGAGAAGGAATAATTTAGAAAGAAATAGGAATAGAGGAACATATAGCATGTTCAGATAAGCTTGTACAACGTCATAGAAACTAAGTTCTCCAATGGGTTACGCAAGCTGGACACTTCTTAAATAAGAATTAACATCCTTGGAAATGTATAAACCTGGATCCAGATGTAAAAAACAGCTTAAAGAGGCAGACGACAACAAAACATGGTATTTGTGCAAACTTCCCAGAAAGAGCAATGAAGGGAAAGTCAGATGTAAGAAGGACCAACAAATATACGATCCCTTTACTACCGAGCAATCTCGGAATCCTTTATGCACGGGATGTCTGGAGCTCTGGAGTGGGAAGAATTGACTAGAAAAAGTGGAGGAGTGTGTAGGAAGGTATAGGGTTCAATAATGTCTCCTGCCTTTAGAAAGAAAGAGCAGGAGACAGGAAGAATGAGGTTCCACGCACAAACTAAGAGCCAAGAACCTACTCTAACGGAGTCTGGTCGATAGGTACTGTTCGACAAAATCATAATAGTAATAATATATAAATTAACGTAGCTCGAGGCTGGAAATGGAATACCATGAAAGGATAATTTAGTCCTGTTGCAAAGACTCGATAGACTAGATGACTAAGTAGATTGTCAAGAAATTATTTGAAACTTCAATACATTTGCTTTAGTAATTGTTTATTTCTGAATTATTGTACAGTATTGTAAAAAATTATAGTAACGTGTAAAAAAAGGAGCCTAATTTAGACTCTAGGTAACAGGTCTTTAGTTAAAACTCACCTGTGCGATGCCCGTCACCGAGATCGGAACACCTTGGCTGGTGTAGACGGTGGGGCTCTCGACCTGCAGCGTCATGGTGTTGAGCGATATTCTGGAACGTCATGCCAAGATTTAGACTGATCTGAACACAGGCTAATTTAGAAGAAGTCTTAGATTTCCAAGTCTTTAAAAAGTAAAATATCAGACAAGTTGAGGCAGGAAGTAATACCACAAAGAATTTTACAGACCTGAACTTGCACTCTTTCACACACACAAAAAAAAATTATGGTTGGTTGGTTTTTAATGATTATAAGCTTCTATCAACAGGGTCATGAAGTAGGAAAAACAGCAAATTATTAGGGATTAACTCAAGGATCATTATCTTAGAAGTATAAAATGTTGTAGTTGTTGTGGTATTCAGTCCTCAGACTGATCTGTTGGAACCCTACATGCTAACCTATCTTGTGCAAGCCTTTTCCTTTCTGAATAACTAGCACATCCAACAACATTCCTAATCCGCTTAGCATATTCCATCCCTGGCCTCACTTTTATGTTCTTTGCCCACACAGTTCCCTCTAATGCTAATTTTACAAGTCCCTCGTGTCTTAAAACGTGGCGTATTAATCTATTCTTTAAAAGTCCTCCATATTGTTCGCTCCTCCCCTATTTTGTTTAGAACTTTCTCGTTAGATTCCATCCACTATCCATCTCATTCTCCTACAGCACCACATTTCAAAGGCCTCTGTTCTTTTCTGCAACTCCTATCGTCCACACTTCACACCCATACAACATCACGCTCCATACAAACATTTTTAGTAACAATTTCCTAATATTCACACTTATATTACCCATAAGTAAATTCCTCTTTTTCGCGAAAGCCTTCCTTGCCTTCCTACTCTAGTTATTACGTTTCCCAAGTGGCAGAATTCCTTAACTTCCTTCAAAATATCCCTTCCCAATCTAAAAGCCTTCGTTACTCCACTGTTTCCCATACCTATTACACTCCATTAACTTGGCTGTCCCTCTATTAACCCTCACGTTGTACTCTTCCTTCGGGACCTCGTACATGCCATTCTTTGGACTCCCCCCCTAATACTACAAAATCATTAGTAAAGCATAGGGGGTTTTTATTTCTTCTTGCAGAATGATTCCTTTCCCACATTCCGGATAAAACTCAAAATAAATGCACAGTAATGAGTCTGAACTACGTTTACAATCAAATGCGAGCAGACACAAGTTGACAGACCTCTGAACACACTGGATCGTGGGCCACACGAAGGCTCGTCCGCCAGGCACCAGAAGAGGCTTGTTGTAGCAGCATCCTGTGGAAACAAGCAGACAGAGTTATTCTTTCATATTTCAGTTACTTTCTTTCTCCCGTTTTCACCTTTTACCACCTTTCTTCCGATTATCACCACAGCTGTCAATGAAATATTTGCCCTATTTCCTACCATTTTAAAAAACGGTATTTTTCAAATTCTAGAAATGAAGAACTTGTCTGAAAAAATTTTAGTAGTTTATCTTCATCTGAAAATGGCCTTAACTGAATTTCTTTTAAATGAAAAATTCAATTAAAGAGGGTATAAAAAAAATCGTGTACCAATGACAGAACCTCAGCTACACACAGAAAGTGTCTCAACGTTTCAGGAATATAGTTTATCTATTAAATAAATTGAAAGACTGAAAAGATTTAAACAGGTTGACCTAAAATGTTCAATAAATTTCGAAAATTAAACACAATGATTTTTTCAGGAGAGTTCAAATCATAAATAACTATTCAGCATCATTAAAGTTCAATACAATCAATGAATCTCAGACTGTGAATGATGGTATGATAAATATTCTTGTGTTAGGGACATATTCTAATAAAACAAATTAAGATAGGATTAAATTTTTTTTAAAAAAAACCTAGAGTTACAAATTAAAATTGCACAACTGCAAAGTGTTTCAAATTAATTATTGTGGTTGATTTTAAAGAGCTCGCAGTGCATTCAGACGTTATTAAATATGAAACCCTAAGCTATAATAATAGTAATGGTAAAACATTAAGAGAAATTAATGCAACAAACATCGTTTTTATTACATAAATGTGGTGCGTAGACCATGTTATGCCTCGGAAGAAATAGCCCAGTGTCCGTGCTTGTTAAACCCCTGTGTTTGATTTATTAATTGTCAATGTGAAAAATAATTTTAATAATACATTGTTTAAGGCTCTTCACATACATAAAGTTATTTCCTTCTTTCAAAATAGGCCGTTTGCTTTTGAAGCAACAATTTTTCCTCTCCTCAAACTTTTATGAAATTAACCCTGACGCAAGACTGTACAAACATTTTCCTTAGTCTGAATAAACGGCTCGGTCCCCGGACAAGCCCAAACTTTCATAGTAGCTTAAGGTTTCACATTGCCGGAATGGACTGCAAGATCTTTATAGTCAAGCACACTAAGTAATTCGAAACAGTTTGCAGTCGAGCAATTTTTAATTTGTAACTATAGAATCTGGTTGGAGGAAGGGAGAGAGAGAGAGTAGGTCTTTTTTTATTATTTAATCCTATCTTAATTTTGTTATATTCAATATGTTATTAATACAAGAATATTAATAGGCAGATTAGGGAGGATGTGGTAGTTATGAGAAAATGAAAAGGCTTACACAAGATAGGTTAGCATGGAGGGTTGCATCAGTCCACAAAAATATTATTATTATTATGAGATAATTGTGTGAATTCCATGTTGGCCCGCCCTCAATTTCAGGCAAGGCCATGCCTTCCATCATCTCTTTTTCATGGGTAGCCACCCTAGTGACGACGTCAAATTTTCTATCTACGTAATTATAAGCCGCCTGGAGAAAAATTTGTTTGACAAATACTCTTTAAAAGTGATTACAGACGACTTTAACCAGGTTTCATTTTTATCCCAGCCATTTACATGCCGTAAACATAAGCCGCCAAATGTAAAAATATAGGAAGAGCCAAAACTGTTACTTTTTTAGGGCTGTTATTGAGTTACAACGAGCTACCAAAAGACTTAAAACTGTGCAATATAAAAATCTTTAGTAAAAAAAGGTAAGAGAATTGTATTTTGTAAAATTAATATTATACGAGTTTATATACATTTATATTATTAAAGATCGAAGCTTTCCCCCGGTGTTGTATATTCTGAATAAACAACTCTTGGGTTACTTTCACTTGATAACGGTGGCAGAGTACGCCCATCGAAACGTCGTGGCTTAAACTCCGTTTAACCCGGGTGTGGAAACCAAAGAATAATTGTTTAGTTACATTTATATTACTAGTATATTTGTTGTTGACTTTATTAGTAATAAGAAGTATGTAACAACTTAAAGATATTTGGTAACTAATAATTGCAAAATAATTTTTGTATTGTTTTGTTAATTCTGTGTGTGGCCAAGTGTGCATCACTGTAACAGGAGGAAGGGCTGTTCCAAAACTTGTCTTCAGAATTGTCTAAAGTTTCCATTTCCAGCCCTGGCTGTTAACTTCATAACCCGAGGGGAGAAACTTGGTATGCATCATCACAGAAATTGTCATTGGGAAAAGTCTTCTTTTTTTTTCAGAATGACGTATGCTAATATGTGGGTGCGAAACAAAATTTTGAAAAGAAAAAAAAGATTTCCTTCCTGAAGACAAGCCACGAAACGACTTAAAGCGGTCTCAAAGTAGAGGTTTTTTTTAAAAAAAAAAGCGCTCTGCTGCGTCCCGTGAAGAGGAGAGGAGAGGGACGAAACAACAAGCCGATTACGAGATTGCATAACAAGCCTACAAGGAAATGGAGAGGGAGACAGGTGCATAAAAAACGACACATTTAGTGACATTTGAGTGAAATGTCACTTTGTTACACCCACGCTCAAAGAAGCTGGGAAGGGAGAGGAAAATAGGGGGGGTGAGTAGGGGGGGGGGTTGGTTAATAAATAAACGCCAAAAAAATAAATGGATGCGGCGGCGTTGTGAGCGGACAGGCGCCCCAAAGCAATCCAGGAAAACACGGCCTGACGTCGTCGTCGAGCGCCATTGCTCAAACAGTTTTTAAGTGGCCCTTAGAAAGCTGAACGAGAGGAGGAAAGCTGCTTTATTTGCACGTTCGCGTTTGATGCCCCCCACGGCCGACCAAAGACACTAGAGAGCGAGGAAAACCAAACCACACCCACCTCGGAAGAGAAAGTTACGCAAAACCCACACACACACAGGAAGAGGGAGGGAGGGAGATGTGTGTGTGGCGGCGGCGGCTCTCACCTGAAACAACCAGGGCCTCGTTGGGGCCGCAGGTGACGAATCCCCAGGTCATCTTCGCTCGGGAACAACAACAACCACACGCACGCACAAGCAACGCCTTCGTCCTAGGACTGATAACGACTGGAGGGGAAGGGAGGGAGGGAGAGGAGGGGATGACGACGGCGGAGGGAGGGGGGGAAACGTAGAGCGCCCCGATCCATACGGAACGCGGCGCCATTTTCAAACTGCGGAGACAGACGAAAGTCAGTGTAAGTATAAAATCATATTCCATAGATCCTATAGAGAAGCAAGCACAAGCTTCAAGGATGATGTGGAACGAGTCAGAGATTTTATACACATAGTTAGGTTGCTTTATTAATATTAGAATATACTGTAACTATTCATCAATTTTTAACTTATAATAAGATTTTCTTAAGTTCTATACAGAAGACATACAACTTGTACCTTATATATAAAATTGATAAATATTTTTACATCCTATACTAAAAAATTAGTGTTCTAATAATGTTATTCCATAATTATAAATATCTACCCCTATGATACATTCAGCTCAACAGAGTAGAAGGAGTGGCTTTAGTAAGAAGTCAGTCAGTTTAGTTCATATTTGAACTTGTTTCGATTTATTTTTAGTTGTTTTAACGGAGGTGGGAAGTTTATTAAATATGCTAATGCCGTTGTAATGTACACCCTTTTGTATTACGGTTAGAGACTTCCCTTCCTTCCTTCCTTCCTTCCCTGTGTAAATTGGTTTTTTACTTCTGGTATCCAAAGTCATGTGTAATATATCTGAGTTTAGTGTGAAGAGGTTACTGTTGTTAATAACAAATAACACGAGTGATTGAATGTGCTGGCAAGTTTTTCATGAAAAGTCCCCTACAGGAGATAATATTCTGACAGACCTTTTTTAGTTTTTGAAGTTGAAATATTTTATCTTTCCCCTGATGCATCGCCCCAGAATATTATACCATAACACGCAGAATTTACAGCGCGCAACACAACTTTACAATCTATGACACTTACATACGACAACAACAAAAATGTAAATGAAACTTCATTTGTTAAATTCTTAGATCTCTTAGTAAATAATAAATTAAATTGGACTGATGAGATTAACTCAGCTACAGCTACATGTGATGCTGTAAGAGCAATGTCTGTCCTTCCACCTTCAGTCAGCTAAAAACAAGAAAATTAGTGTACTTTGCATGTTTCCATCATATGGTATTATATTTTGGGACATAGATGAGATTTGTTATTAGAGGAATATGTGAGGCAGGCAGGTTACATCAACAACTTCTTGCAGGTATTTTCAATACATCTATCCATTCATAATCACAAATAGGAGGCACTTCTCTGGGTACTTTTTATCAAAGTTCTCATATGCCGAGACACCTTCACCTATTTTAGGAGGTATATGTACTGGGGTCAAAGACCTTGGGCATATGGCAAGAGTTGTCCGCTGATCCCATTGGATCAGTCAGGGGCCAACTGCCTCCTGAAACTGGTGGAGACACGGAGAAGGGAATGCTGCGTCCCCACAGCAAACTCGTCTCCCGTCATTCACAAGGAAGGGCGTGAGAATAGTTGCCAATGCCCGACCTACCTGATGCAGGTTTTCTAGGGTTTTCCCTGCATCTCTTTAGGTGAAACACCACTAGGGTAGGATCCTTAAACCATAGCCCGGGGGCCCTAGTTAACCCTTGCTAGGCTACCTTGCTCTACCTTCCGCATCCCCCCTTTTCAATTCCCTTCCTATGCTATTAAAGGGGAGTTGCCTGTTTCAGGATCACCCTCATGTAGCCTGTTAACAAAAAAAAGGCACTTTGTCTCCGATTTAAATTTAAGTCTGAATTATCCTCATTTTTGCTTAGCCACTCCTTCTATGTATAGAAGAATCGGAGACGAGTAATTAGTTTATATAATGTTGGCATCGCCTTTCTATTTGGGTTACAAAAAAAAATTGTTACAAGTATATTTATCTTTTATGTAATAAAAAATGTAATAAATGTACACAGCCTGACTGATTCCACATCCTTGAAGCTTAGCTTCTCTACAGGATCTACGGAATATGATTATTATTATTATTATTATTACTCTTGTTTCCGTTTAAAATAACACATCCGAAATTCTCGCAGCGGCAGCTGAACAACGAACCCCCAGAAAATTTTTGAGACGAAAGAGTCGTTTAACCTAAAAAACAGGTTCTTAATTTACATCGTTTAACTATTAATTAGGAATATCAGAAAATCAGTACGGAGCGTGGCGTTACACAAGGTGGTGCGAAACGTGGACGATAGGAGTTGAGTTGAGGAAAAGTAAAAGAGTAGAAGCCTTTGAAATGCGGCGGTGCTGTAGGGGAATGAGATGGATAGTGGATGGAATCTAACGAGAAAGTTCTAAACAGAATAGGGGAAAAGATAGGGAGAGATGGAGGAATGTGAAGGGAGGGATTAATAGACCACGTTTTAAGACACGAGGGTCTTGTGAAGAACAGAAGAGGGGGGAAGCCAAGGATGGAATACGCTAAACAGATTAAAGAGGATGTGGGGTTGTGCCTCGTTATGAGAAAATGAAAAGGCTTGCGCAGGATAGGTTGTCTCAGGACTGAATACCACAACAACTATTTATTTAAGTTCTTTTACGGCGGTTTGGTCCAGTTTATTTTTACATCTTGCTCAAGCATAATTATTAAAATGCACTGAAGTTCGTAGGAACCAACAAACCTTTTTCTTTTTGGGTCACTGCCTAGGGCCTTGTCAGGTGAGGTCCAGAGGCCAGACAGAATTCAACGGTGTCATCAACAACGGCTGTCCAAGCTAAAGTTACCGAAAAAATTTTGTCGTCATTATTGGAGGCCAATAACATCTCCGTATGCCACCATATTTTGGAAAGCAGGAGAGAAATCATCGAGCAAAGACGTACAGAAAGAGGGAAAACTATTATTATCATATGTCTTTAGATGGAGAGAGTTGGAGATAAGGTTGGAGTTAGAGAGAGAGAGGAGATAAAGCTAGAGAGAGGGGGGAGATAAAGATAGAGAGAAAGAGATATAGAGAGACGGAAAGAGGGGGAGAGAGCGAGAGAGAGAGAGATAGACAGAAATGGAGATAGATAGAGACGGAGAGAGACAGATAGAGAGGGACAGAGGTAGAAAGAGGCAGATGGGGGGAGAGACCAATAGAAAGGCACAGAGAAAGAGAGAGATATAGAGAGAGATGGAGATAAAGATGATATATATAGAGAGTGGGGAGATATAGATAGAGAGGGAGAGGGGGGAGATAAAGACAGAGAGAGAGGGAGGGAGAGAGAGGTAGAGAGAGGGAGATAGATAGATAGATTAGATAGAGATAGAGACGGGGAAGAGAGACAGATAGAGAAGCATAGAGATAGAAAGAGACAGAGATGGAGGTAAATATAAATAGATATATAGAGAGAAATGGAGAGAGAGACAGATAGAGAGGGATAGAGATAGAAAGAGACTGATGGAGAGAGAGAGAGAGACCTAGAGATAGAAAGGACGAGTGATAGAGAGAGAGGACAGAGCGATGGATGGTATAAGATACGAGAGAGAGACGAAGAAAGGCATAGAGAGAGCAGCGATGAGTAGATAGAGAGAGAGAGAGAGAGAGAGAGAGAGAGAGAGAGAGTTGGCTCCTCCCACAAATTAGAATCGCAGTCATAGGTCAAGTGACAATTGAGAGTGCGCCAACCTTGTGGCTGCAAAAACGCATTTATTGTCTCCTTTTAGAACCCGGCAAGACACACTCATCAAAAACTATTAGTTATAAGTAATGTAGTTAAGTCCTTGATATTCTCACTTGAAATTATTTCATCATTTACTGAGATAAGGTTTTTGAAGCACTGAGAGAGGGAGAAGACTCAGGATATCGTGATGGGAGAAGGAGAAGAGGAAGACCTGGCGAATGAGAAAGGGAAGTTGACTGTTGTAGGGAGACCGAGAAAGACGAACAAATACAACGAAATTCAAAATACGTACGAAAAAACACTCGTGATTTATTTCGTCAGTCTTCGCAATCCAAAACAAATCTATTAAACTGTAACGATTCAAAAAAATATATATAAATTTTTTCCGTGTCACCCTTTAATGTTAATTGACCTTCATATTGAGACATAAAATAGGGTAAATTTCGATTTTCCGCGATCCACAATCGAACGAATGTTACCTTTAATAGCACAGGAACGGAAATGAAAAGTGGGGATATGTGTGGAAGGTAGCCTCCGGGCTACAGTTTAAGTAAGGTGTTTCACCCCGCTGTAAGTCACTTTTTTTAAAAAAAAATTCCACGACGTTTCGATAGACAACATTGCCATCATCACTGCAAGATGATAGGAATGTCAGCTACCAAATGTCGTGTAATTAGTCGCCCGGTTCGGATCCGGAATGGGGGAAAAAAATGTCACGTCGAAAGGCGGTTGTAAATTAAAGATAACCATAAAAAACATTTCGCGTATAAATTAGCCTTTATTATTATTAATAAATAGTAACAGGACCTAGAAGTAAGGAGGGAGGGGGGAAATAGGACCTACTTGTAATTTGTTGTATTGCAGTCTTGACGTCTGCCTCAGGAAGTCTCAAAAAAGGGATACACCGAGCTGACACTCTAAGGGTGTTTTAATTCATTCACATTAATACAAAGTTCAGTACACGACGTTTCGTTCCTTAGTTTAGGAACATCATCTGGTGGGATTTAAACTTGAATCAAGAAAAAATTATAAAGGTATGAAAACTTTTGTTTTCCAACCTCTTCGCTTCTAAATTTTTTTATCGTTATTAATTTATTATTTTGACGTTGTATGGGTGCGAAAACGTGGGCGGAAGGAGTCGCGGAAAGGAAAAGAATGGAAGCCTTTGAAACGTGGTGGTGCTGCAGGAGAAATGAGATGAGGTGGATAGAATCACTGTAGGAGAATGAGGTGAGGTGGATAGAATCACTAACGAGGAACTTCTAAGGAGAACAGAGGAAGAGATGAACAATATGGAGGAGTTTGATTGAAGGGATAGATTAATAGGCACTCGTTTTAAGACATGAGGGTCTTGTAAAATTAGCAATAGAGGGAAGTGTGTGTGGCGGGGTAAGAACAGCAAAAAGGAAGGCCAGGGATGGAATAACCACAACCACAACAACAGGGGTGACAGAAAATGCCTATAATTTGATATTTCGAATGGAGATTCTTTCTTAAACGTGGGGGATTGATTCCTTGAGCAAATTTTTTCAGAGCATTGGAGGAAAACGTGATTTTTTTAAGTACTTGCAGAAGTCGGCAAAGCAGTAAGGACGAGGATAAAAGGGGAAGGCTCTCTCTCTCTCTCTCTCTCTCTATATATATATATATATATATATATGTATATATATCTATCTTTATCTCCATCTCTGTCTCTCTTTATCTCTATGCCTTTCTATCGGTCTCTCTCTCTCTCTCTCTCTATCTATCTATCTATCCTTCTCTCTCTTCTCTCTCTATCTATCTATCTATCATCCTCTCTCTCTATCTATCTTTCTCTCTCTCTCCTCTCTGTCTCTATCCTTATTTCTCTCTATCTATCTTTCTATCTCTATCCCTCTCCATCTGTCTATCTCTTTTTTTACGAGGGACAAAAAGTGGAATCTTCAAAAGACGAAGAGGATGGATGGCCCGCATTCACTCCTCAACAGTATATATATATATATATATATACATTACTTCGGTGAGGTGTCGTCATTGCTTTTCTTCTTCTCTAACGGGACCTATACTTCTATTTATTTACTACTATAACTATGTACATCTTATATCTATAGACACATTTTTATTTACATATCATTCCTTTCGGACATTTTAAATTCCGGGACTCTCCAAATTTTTTAAATATGTCTGGCCTCTATCCGAACCCAGTTTTCTTTCTGATTTGAGAAGAAGAGCGACTAGATTATCTATCTATCTTTATCTGTTCTCATCTGCGTAGTCCGCGCCTTACCACAGAGAGAGAGAGAGAGAGAGAGAGAGAGAGAGAGAGAGAGAGAGAGATCGATATGATGCAGCAGCAGCGGCGGCGTCGCGTCGCCTCGTCGTCGGCGTCGTCCCACTTTTAGCTCCAAGCGTCCTCATTTCGGGGAGGTTTTCTTCTTCTTCTTCCACTACTGCCCTCCCCTTTCAATCAATCAATCTTACGCGAGTGTTTTCTTCCCTCTTCACGCCTCCAGGGACACGAAGCCTGAGATTTTTATCCAAAATTTCCACAGTTCCCGTCATCTGCGCGCTTAATCTCAAGGATGCAGTCTGTAACTTAACATGCAGAACAGGGAGTTGAAGGGATTTGCCGGTTAGCATCGCAGTGGTCCTGGCTTCAAAATCCTGGCAAGGGCGTAGTTGTTCCCCTCCTCCTCAGTCGCTAGGTGACGTCACTAAAGAAGGATATGCGAGTTGTCCTTCAAAGAGGAAGAAGAAGACGTGCTACTATCATCATCGTTGGCGGATAGATTTACTGTCGTTTCCATTCAGTCCTCCGTTGGGGAAATAGGATGATACGTCATACATTACAAATGACTAACGAAATAAGGTGCATAATAAGAGACAAATAATCTTAAAATAAATTAACCAAAAAAATAATAATGTGTGTAGACAAAAGTCAATTACCCTCGATAAAAAAAAACACACAGACAGTGGGAAACACAAACAAGCACACACTGAGGAACACGCAATGGAGTTTTAACTACTTGGACCAGGAAGGAAACAACTGTCCTTGCTCCAGCAGCAGCAGCGCCATATACATATGAAACAGACAGACAAACAAAGAAAAGAGCAGAAAAAAACTGAGTAGAAATTTTAAAGATATGTGGTGTTGGTGTGTGTTATTTTTACAAGTTGGCACAATTTTTTTTGCAGGAACCTTGATTTTAAATACTAAGAGGGACGATCAAAAAAAAATCCTTGTAATACAGAGTAAAACAGCAGCAGCAGCGGCGCCGCCATTTAAAAGACGAACCTTTTGTAGTTACTGTTTTTAACCTCTGGAGCAAGGCTGCTGTATAAAATTGTCCCGGTATTGTGAACACTTCTCTGGAAGAAAGAAAGAAAGAAAGAAAGAAAGAAAGAAAGAAAGAAGAAAGAAAGAAAGAAAGAAAGAAAGAAAGAAAGAAAGAAAGAAAGAAAGAAAGAAAGAAAGAAAGAAAGAAAGAAAGAAAAGAAAGAAAGAAAGAAAGAAAGAAAGAAAGAAAGAAAGAAAGAAAGAAAGAAAGAAAGAAAGAAAGAAAAGAAAAGAAAGAAAGAAAGAAAGAAAGAAAGAAAGAAAGTAAAGGAAAGAAAGAAAGAAGTAAAGGAAAGAAAGAAGTAAAGGAAAGAAAGAAAGAAAGAAAGAAAGAAAGAAAGAAAGAAAGAAAGAAAGAAAGAAAGAGAAAGAAAGAAAGAAAGAAAGAAAGAAAGAAAGAAAGAAAGAAAGAAAGAAAGAAAGAAAGAAAGAAAGAAAGAAAGAAAGAAAGAAAGAAAGAAAGAAAGAAAGAAAGAAAGAAAGAAAGAAAGAAAGAAAGAAAGAAAGAAAGAAAGAAAGAAAGAGAATAAGAAAGAAAGAAGAGGGAGAGAGAGAGAGAGAGAAGAGAGAGAGAGAAGAAAGAGAAAAAAGAAAGAGAGGGAAAAAGAAAGAAGAAGAGAGAGAGAGAGAAGAAGAGAGAGAGAAGAAAAGAAAGAGAGAAAAAAGAAAGAAGAGAAAAGATAGAAAGAAGAGAAAAGAAAGAAAGAGAGAGAAAAAGATAGAGAGAGAAAAAGATAGAAAGAGAAAAGATAGAAAGAAAGAGAAATAAAGAGAGAGAAATAAGGAAAGAGAGAGAAGAAGAGAAAGAGAGAGAGAGAACAAGGGGGGCGATGCTTGTCCTCATGACCTTGGAGCTGAACCTCTTGACTGATTTCTAGTTGCGTATTCATGAAACTCGCGATATGTTTGAAACAAATTAGTGTTCCGCTTTACAAACTTTAATATTTCATATATATACAGGCTTGGTAAAGTAAGTATTTGCAAACGTTTGAAGGAAGGTTTTTGCAGCAGCAGCAGCTCCTTGATCTAGAATTCCTACTAGAAAGTATTCTTATAATGGCACGCTTTTGCAACTTAAATATTTCATTACCCCTGGAGGAGTTTCCCCAGTTAGGGGGGAGGTGGAGATGTGTGTGTGTGTGTTTAGTTTCGCTGTGAAAAATTGTTTTAAAACCTTGTAAAAGGCACTTGCTTGGAATTGGAATGATATGAATAAAACACAGCACGGTAAAATAAATCCAGCTGAAGGCAATTCGGCGAATGATTATTAATTGATGCAACTCGACAGGAGGTAAATTAATAATCCCAGAGCCATGATTCATATAGAGGGAACATAGAGGGGAGAGAGAGAGAGAGAAGAGAGGGGGAAGGGAGGAGAGAGGGAAAAGGGAGGGGAGAGAGAGGAAAAGCTGGATCTAAGAAGAAATTGTTTCAGTGTACATCATCATCATCATCGAAGGAAGGAAGGAAGGAAGGAAGGACAACGTATGGACGGAGCACCAGGGTCGGTAGTGGGAGGAGGAGGAGGAGGAGGAGGAGGAGGAGAATGGAGCTGCTGGAGTACTTTGCGGGAGGAGGATTATAGCGCGATTAAAATTAGAAGGCACTTGAGCTTCTCCGCATGGCGGCGTCGGCGTCGCTGCTGACGTCACTGAAGCTCGCTCAACACGGAATAATACCGCCATGTTCATTCTAAAGATTATGCAGATTAGGAAGTATTAGGGGTTGATCCTGTTATGAGAAAATGAAAAGGCTTGCGCAAGATAGGTTAGCATGGATCAGACCAGCCTCGGGACTGAATACGACAACAACAGCGATTATGATGAATGTAAGCTAGATTTTATGAAAAAATTTTTGTATGTCTACTCATAATTACCGATATAATGAATTCGAAAATATATTTTCGCATTTTACCTTTTTTGTTTCGTATTAATTATTCTTTTTAAAAAAGACACCCACTCAAAGGAATAACAAACTGACACCTTAAATATTTTTCCCTCTTCTCGCATTATGACGTCGTCGTCGCTGCCGCTGTGATGTGTGTGTGTGTGACGTCAACATGGCTCCTAACTTTCCCTCCCGGGGGGGGGGACGTGGGTAAAAATGGTGATTTAGACGGGAGGCAAATGGAACTGTTGAAGGAGGGTAAAAAGTCTGTCCAAAAAAACAGGGGGTTGGGGGGAAACAACCGAGAAATTTTGTTTATTTAATGACGTATTACGCCACAGCAGGTGGTCAGCCTCCTTCTCCTTTCCAACTGCTACTATTTCGATACATGGTCGATATATCGACAGTTACGTCTGCCTGAAAATAACGCCCATAGATTAGTGATGATGGCGTTTGAATGGGGAAGTAACGTAACCACGGCCGTCGCTTCCCGTCAGTAATTTTTGTTCTCGCCCTTGCCGACGTCACAGTGCACTGACGTCACTGCCAATATAGTAGGGCGCTGGCTTTGAAGCCTCACTGTGCACATTCGGAATTACCTACGTTATTTTACGAATTTATTTTATGTAAATGAATTTTTTTAAAAAAAAAACATTCTAAACGTCCGTCTTGGTATAAAGACTGAAAAAAGTCAGGGTTTTTTGTCTTTGTTTCATACATCTCGACTTTGACAACTGATACGTTTCAAACTGTTGCTTCCATTGGTCTGAAAAGTAAGCAAAAGACAATGCAAATCCTTACAAACCAATCCGCAACGTTGGAATCATCTCTGCGTCTTATGTTTTAATTAGTGGACCTTTACTAAGTCTTGGACAGCAGAAGAGTGGGGAAAAGCTTTGTTTTGTAGCGGTTGAAAGTCATAAAAATAAAATATAAGCTCCATTGATGAAGCAGCGCTACAAAATGTTGTTCGGTTTTTTTTTTAAAAAAAAGTGCACGTAGAAAGGAAAGGTTGGTCGCGAGGACCGGGATTAAGGCTTATGAGGAATTGATACACAAGTTAAGTAAACTTGAAAGTTTGAGTAACGCTTCAATAATGAAGCTAAGTTATTTAAATTACAACAAGAAATTTATCTGACGTAGATATTCCTCCAGGGTTGCCACGATTCCCCACTTGTTTTCTCTTGGACAATTTCTAATCCTTCGTTTCCTTCCAATTAATTCTTTTGGAAATTTGGAAAACCGAAATAATCCTTTTGCTGATGGAATTATCACAGCAGAAAAGAGAAAAACACTTTCGACGAAGCACACTAGATTAAAAATGGCGGTCGGCTCTCGTATTAGAGGCAGGAGCCTTCCGGATGGAGCGAGGGAAAGGTGTAAAGGAAACCGTACGCGCCTTAACAGGAATCCCTACGAGTGAAACAAGACCAAAGGGGATCTTCTCGCGACTCCACAGAGGGGGGAGAGGGTAATAACATCTCTGGACGCTCGCTTTATCGTTGATGCTTCAAATTAATCTACGGACGACGGTCACAGGTCGACCATTTCGTGCGGACAACGGAGCATCTGGGGAAAGACCAGAGAGGTTACAACCTCAAGCACGAAACCGCTGACGTCATTTCATGCAAAGAGTTGAGAAACAAAATTGGAAACTTAACCTGGCTCGTGTAGTTTATTTATATGTCCCCTCCTCTGTCTCCACCAGCAGCACCTCATATACACCTCTCCTCCATAATACAACCCACCTGGTCCTGTGCCTCCTCCATATGGGGAACAACAGCCAAAATACATTCAGCCAAACAAAACATAATCCTACGCACCATTACAAACTCTCCCTGGTACCTAAGAAATTCCGTCATCCACCATAACATCAAAATTCCCAATGTAAACTCAGTAATCTCCACAAAAAACAACCTAATCAAAAGCTCACTCAACCACCCAAACCCACGACAATCCTCCTCCACATACCCACTAGCCTCAAAAGAAAACTCATCCTTCCCCCTGATCCAAAAAACAGTTCACTGCTTGTCAATCCTCACCCACGTCGTATGCCCCTCAGGTACTCGCAATTAAACCCAACCTGTTCGGCTAAAGTAGGTTAATCAAACGGATTAACCATGTTTTAATCATATACCACATTTTATTTTCATGATTTTTTTAATATTGTGTATACTGTATCGATATTGGCCTAACTGATAATCTGTATGATAATAGTTTAGCGGAGTCCGCGTTCCTCCGTATTCGAGGATTTCTTAATTCCTTTAGGGCGCCAGGTATTTTTCATAAAAAATACCAAAAATTGATTTTAAATCAGAGCATGAAAAATAATTATATGTGCAGGGCGTGGTCATTCTCTCGTCGTCCCGCCGACACAACCTGCTCCTTCCACTACCCCATGACGACTCCCAAAGTCTCGCCAGACTCCATTGTTGGCGTCAGTTCCTCAACAATTGCAACTCGCAAGCTGGCCTGCATTGTTGAGTGTAACTTTTCATGTTACATATATATATATATTGTAACAATGGAAAACCCGGGGGTGGGCCTAGTCAACCCTTAACTCTACCTTCCACACCTCCACCCCTCCTTTTCAATTCCCTGCCTATGCCATTAAAGGAGAGTTGCCTGCTTCATAATTTACCTTCGCGTAGCCTGTTAACCAAATAATCTAATGAAGCCTGTACTATTCAAGTTCACGACGTCACGGTTTAATATTTGTGAGTGAGAGATCCGACATGAAAGGTCACAGTCTGTATTTTGGAGCGTCCTCAAAGGAATGAGAGAGGGAAAAAATAGGGCAAGTTTAAGAGGCGAGGCCGTTGACCCGACCGACAGCCAGCCAGCAATCGATTATGTATTGACTGTCCCTAAAAAATAGAGAGGAGAGGAGAGAGAGAGAGAGGGAAGACTATGAGTGGCCTCTCTCCCCTCCCCTCCCCCCCTCTCAACACCACACTCTTATACAAGTGACCGAAACAATAACTTGGTGACGTCACAGGTGTTGGAGTGTTTGGCGCAGGGGGAGGGGGAATGTTCGGATATTCCTTATTCATCTCCTCAGAGCTGCCATCTGTCCGCGGGAAACGGTAACAATTATTATTAATAAATAAATAAGTCAGCATTAAATATATAGCAATTTATCATCAAAAGAAGCGACGTTTCATCTCCATTCCGAGACTTCTTCAGGTTTACTACAAACATAATATAACAATAAATTAAATATGGGTTCCATGTTACAATTTTTAAATTTATCTATGGGGCCTTGTAAACGAGCAACCTTTTTACACGGCAATATACGGTTGGCAAATCATGGCCAAGCAATATTGCCCAAAATCCAGCAACATAACCGGCAATATATCAGTATTGCTGAGCAATGTTGCCCGTCGTGTTGCAACCACTTGCCGGAGAGTTTTGGTCCGGTATGGGATATATGCGGAATATTGCTCCCCGGGGGCAATACTAGTCACCTAGAGACCTCTGTGGGCCAATCAGCTGAGTTAATAATTAATATAAGACGTGGTTAGCGTCGTGTTTCACATAAATATTATTCATGGATTCGCCAAACGAAACAATTATTGCATTTATCGACGCAGTTAACACAAATTCATCAATTTGAGACGTGGGTGTGTGTGAGTCATTAAGAGAATAACAAGGGAAAAAATAATAGATGTTTGGGGAAACAACAGCCAGCACGAGCTTTACTGCGGACCAACAATTGTATCAACATCGTAAACGTACACAGGTCTATTTAACAACGTCCGAACGAAATCTCCTTCGAATATTCTGACTACTGTGCGTTTACACGCGGGGGGCAGTGATGTCAGTCAACACGCGTATTGAAAATGCAAAATACAAACTGTTTACCATCGCGCAATCGATATTCAACCTTGCCTCGCCGATGTTCACAATCGATAATTGACAGCCGCTAACTGGGGGGAAGGGAACGTGGCCAGTCATCACTGACACGCTGTCCACACGCTCCAAGAAAAGTGAGGCAGTGCTCCAGTCGTGTCAGCGCAGCACTGACGTATGTTGACATGCCACTGACATCACTGCCCCCGCCTTACGACAGAGTTGTCAGCGAAGATGTAAACGGTAGACAGTGCACAGCCGACCCAACTTGGACGAACATCACCGCCCCTGCCCTGTGTAAACCTAGCTTTAATACTGATTCTTTAACCGTAAAAGGCGATCCGTAACGAGAAATACGACCGTTCGATTGTGAGTTAAACTGGGGGAAAAAAATTACCTCAAAATCGTAGCTTGAATAAAACATTTAAATTAGGCGCCTTTGAGAACTATATTTGGCAGTTAAAAACAAGAATTGTTTAAAAACTCACTACAAAAATTATTGTAGAGTATTAAACAAGGTCATAGCTGCAGCTAAAAATATGTATTTCAATAAGGTTATCAGCAATTCCAGTAACAAAATTAAAACAGTTTGGAAGATAATTAAAAATGAAACAATCAAAAATCACTTATGCTTCCTTTGGCAATTACAGACCAATATCCCTCTAAAATATTTGAAAAAGTAGTCTATAATACAGTAGTTGATCACTTAAATAAATATAATCTGCTTCAGGCTTCAGGAAAAAATGTTCAACAGACATTGCTGTTTTCACTCTCACTCTTGGAACAACTAAACAAAAAAGATACCCAATAGGAATTTTTTGTGACTTATCCAAAGCTTTTGATTGTGTAGACCATAATATCCTTCTAAATAAAATGAAGTTTTATGGAATAACACGAATTTCCCATAATTGGCTCTCCTCTTACCTAACAAATAGGAAACAGAGGGTTACATTAAAAGACTCTAACTCTGGACAAATTATAAACTCAGACTGGGGACAAATAAAGACTGGGGTTCCACAGGGTTCCATTCTATATAAATAAAATGACTTACCTAGATCCATAAATTCTTCTTCTAAAACTATACTTTTTGCTGATGATAATGCTAGTATTTTGGTTACAAATAAACAAAATAGTCTGGAAAATGCTGCCAGTGTTACATTAAGCCAGATGCTTCAAAAACTCACTTCATGCAGTTTCAGACAAAGAATGCCAATTCGAACTCAATAAAAGTAGCAACAAATAATTGTGAAATAACTAAAGTTGAATGTACAAAATTTTTAGGTATATCCATGGACAATAAATTAAACTGGAAGGATCATATTAATATTCTCCTACGAAAACTAGGCTCGGAAACCTTTGCTCTTAGAATTATATCAAGTTGTAGTGAAAATTAGTTTATTTTGCATATTTCCACTCTATAATGACATATGGTATAATATTCTGGGGCAATGCATCAGGGAAAGATAAAATATTTACACTTCAAAAAAAGGCTGTTAGAATATTATGATGTCAGGTCTCACCAAAAACATCTTGTAGGGGACTTTTCAAGAAAACTGCCAGCATATTCAATCACTCATGTAACCTCTTCACACTAAACTCAGATATACATGACTTTGATACCAGAAGTAAAGTAAGGGAAGTCTCTAACCCTAATACAACAGGGTGTACATTACAATGCCATCTATTAGCATATTTAATAAACTTCCCACCTCCATTAAACAATTAAAAATAAATCCAAACAAGTTCAAATATGAACTAACTAACTAACTCCTTACTAAGGCCACTCCTTCTACTCTGTTGAAGAATTTATGGAGCTGAATGTATCATCATAGGGTAGATATTTATAATTATGAAAGATAATTATGTAAGAACATTATTAGAACACTAATTTTTTAGTATAGGATGTAAAAATATTTATCAATTTTATATATAAGGTACAAATTGTATGTCTTCTGTATAGAACTTGAGAAAATATTATTATAAGTTAAAAATTGATGAATAGTTACAATATATTCTAATATTAATAAAGCAACCTAACAATGTGTATAAAATCTCTGACTCGTTCCACATCCTTGAAGCTTGTGCTTCTCTATAGGATCTATGGAAAAGTATCGATAACGATAACGATAATCGACCCTGTTCGCGAGCTTGATGTTTTAGTTTTCTCATGCTGTGTAAATGAGGAAAAGCGTCGTCTGCTGTTAATCCACTCGCCGTTAAGTTAAACAATGGCACAGAGGTCGAAGGAGACGATTAACAGCAATTTAATTGCTTGACTGTGACAAAGACGGGGGTAAAAATAAAGTCAAACGCTCAATTGTGCGCCCTCACACCAATTTTTAATACTTCACTTTTGCAGATGACGAAACGTCACTGGTTAGTGTTTCATCCTCACAGTGGTTTTAGAATATACTACTCCTCGCCGTTTAATCTTGAGTTTGGATTATTCAACCTTATCATTCGAAGCCTTTCTTATTCAATTAGAAAATACCCCGGTGTTGTCAACCTCTTTCGTTTACTTTTTTTTTTACAAGGCAGAGTATTTCCAAGACAGTTCCCCCATACAATAGTTTTCTTGTATAGAAGGGCAGTTATAGATGTTAAAATTAATGAAACCAAAAGTCCTCATTTATAGGTATCTAATTTTGGTGTATTCTTGTAAATAACCTATCATGGTATAGTTGGATATCAAAAAAATGTGAACTTCTGATTATTTCAATAATTTTTAAACACTTTAAAACACTTCAGTCTGAAGATGATGGCATTGAAACATCACTGATAACCTTTTTGACCCCGAGAGGAATTTATACACAACCAATCATGTCAGAAAAACAATTAATTACCATTCTGTTAATATAATTACAATTATGAGGTTTCATCCATCTTTGTGGACTTTATGAGGTACTATAACTATAACACAATGTGGATAATTTTGGACCATGGACTTTCCCCAGCTGTCTTAATGTTAGATAATTTATTTTTGGGATTAAATGAGTGGTCATATTTTTTTTTTTATTATTGGCGTCATTGTCAACTTTCCTTCATATTAGTTTTAACCCTAAAATAATGTATTGCCATGTTTTATGTGATATTGTAAAGGGAAAAATCTTTTCTTTACTGTTATTGTTTTGTGCATATGTATATTGATTAAATGATTAATATTTTATGTTCCCTAAATATTTCCATAGACAAATCTCATTTCTTAAATCCATTACATTTATTTAGTGGGTAGTTTTTTTTTATAAAAATGTTTTTTAATACGTTGGAGTAGTTACAGTACATGAAAATATGATGTTTAATTTCATGCCAAACTATATAGTGGTTTATCAATCAACTGTACCTTTTTAGAACATTTGAAAATCACATTTTCTCTAATATATTCTTTAGGTATTCAGGGAGTTTATTGTATAATATAGTTCCTTTTGTAAATGTATCATTGTCAGTATGTCCTTTCAACTTTAGAGATACATTGAACTTAATTATTAAGAATTTTGAATGCATCTTGACTAAATATTTCCTGTCAATTCTCATTTGATTACATTAACTTGTTTGAAATATTAGGTTTTTTTTTGTTAGAGATGTAGAGTGATTTTTAATTAAGGACATTGGTATGTACAGTATTCTGATATTTTGCAATAATCTTCTCTTTTAGGTAATTGTTAAATACCGCACTTTGAAATCATGTGAAGAGAAGATTGATTTTCAAACATCTTGAGGACATAATAGGTCTTATGTGTGGAAGATTCTTGTGAAATGTCTTTCAGTAAGTCGAGCAACGCAAATGTGGGTATGCGAATCCGTGAAGGCGTGAGATTGAAGCAATGCCCAGTCTGTGGAAAGTCATTCAGCCAGTCTCAAAATTTATCTACACACATGAGTTTACATACTGGCGAGAAACCTTACAATTGCATAGTTTGTTCCAAACGCTTCAGTCGATCCCATCACCTGGCAGCTCATATGACCATTCACACTGGAGAAAAGCCATACAAGTGTGCTGGGTGTGAAAAGTCCTTTGCTCTGTCTCACAGTCTGACGAGACACATGAGGATTCACACCAGGGAGAAACGCTACAAGTGTGAAGCGTGTGAAAAGTCATTTTTCGAGTCCGAAGATTTGCGAATACACACAAGTCTACACGACGGTGAGAAACCGTACCAGTGTATAGAGTGCGAAGAGTCGTTTCTTGTTCCTGAGAATCTAGCTGCCCACATGGTCCTTCACACCGGAGAGAGACCGTACCATTGTAAACACTGCGGCAAGTCCTTTGGCCGTTCACAACATTTGGTTACACACGTGAGAATTCACACTGGAGACAAACCTTACAAATGTTCTTTCTGCCCCAAGTCATTTCGGCAGTCTGGCAACTTAAACGTGCACATGAGCACGCACACCGAGGTGAAACCCCACCAGTGTCCGGAATGCGCCAAGTCATTCAGCCAATCCCAGCACCTGTCTGCACACATGAGTTTGCATACTGGTGTGAAGCCGTACCAGTGTCCTGTCTGTGCCAAGTGTTTCAGCCGTCTGCAGAACTTGTCCACACACGTGAGGATTCACAAGAGGGAGCGGCCGTACCAGTGTCCAGAGTGTGAAACTTATTTCAGTCTGCCTCACCATTTAAGTTCGCACATGAGAATCCACACCGGGGAGAAACCTTTTCAGTGTAATTTGTGTGGAAAGTCTTTCAGGCATTCACAAAACTTGAAAACGCACACACGGGTACACACCGGGGAAAAACCTTTCAAGTGTTTGAAGTGTGACAGGGCCTTTCGGCAGACAACTAAATTAAAGTTGCACATGAGAAGCCACATTGAATAAACTTTAAAAAAAATTCACGCAAAACAGTTCATTCAAGAAAAATCACCAACAAAACTTCATTTAATGTTCATACATATGTATTTATATATCTTCTTTGGCTCTACAGCCCTTTGTGGACCTAGGCCCACCAGGTTGACTATGGAATGTCATCTTGCATGACACATTCCAAATTAGGAGTAACACGTGGTCACAAGATTGACTATCTTCGATGCACCGGCGACGTAGCCTAATGGTCAAGGCACTCTGCGGCTTCGGCGGAGGCTCTGTGGCGATCCGGGTTAGAGTCCCGGCGGTGAAGAATATTTTCAGTCTTTCTTCCTTATATATATATATATATATCATGTGTGCATGTATGTGTAAACATCTGGTCTTTATTTTCAAAGGTATTACACATTTACTAAAGCTTGGTGTAGTCATTTAATAATTAGGACTGCATTGTTGTTGTCAGCCTTTGTGATGCAACCCTCCATGCCAACCTATTCTGCGCAAGTCTTTTACATTTCTATACGACTACCACACCCTCTGTTATCTTCTTAGTGTATTCCATCCTTGGCCTACCTCTTCTATCCTCACCCCCTCCCCCTTTCCCTCTAGTGCTAATTTTACAAGAACCTCATGTCTCAAAAGGGACGGTATGTCTACAAGTAGTTTCAACCTAACCGCTTGGTATAATACGCAGTGATTCACTACAATCCAGATTTTTAAAATTTCCACGGAACCATTCAATTAAGTATATTACTTTCCTTCCTGCCAATTAATTAAGGAACAAATTATGTTTAATAATATATACAGTTATACTAATTACACAAAGTAGCAGACAAATTACAGATAAAAAATAAGTGTTGAAATGAATACCATACAGGTTTTTTATTGCAATCAATGTTTTTTATTCTTGTATCAGGAGAGTTCATGACCTGGTTTGTACAGTGTTTCATTTCTTTTCTGTCACTCTTGCATTTTTCAGTCACCAGGTATTTATTTCCTCACTTATTTTGTGTGTGATTTGGCTGCTAATTTTGTATTATATTGAGTTAAAAATCTAGTAATTTAATGTTTAATTCTTGTATTTCAATTGAAAGAAATGATTAAGCTTTTTGTAAAGTGAAGAGGAGAGAGACGAGAGATTATCACTTGTCAGACAAGTTCATCTGACTTTTGCCAATTTTGTGAGGCCCGGTGATCAATTTGATAAAGACTAAACCAATGTCAAAATATATAAACTGAAAGATGTATCTACATGAACACATTAAAGGATGGTTCAAGTATCTTCTCTTTCCTGTAAAGTAACTGATTGTTTGTGTGTATTTTCCCTGTGTGCTTGTAATTATTTGACTTACCTGCAGCAGTTTAAGATACCGAGCCTTGACTCGTGGTGGCTGTGACATCGTAATGCAGGCCGTATAAGAATGTGTGACGCTCTCGTGGCTGATGGTCTAGTCACAAGGTTGACAGAAATAGATTACTGCCCAGTTAAATAGTGCAGCAGGCGGTGGTGGCTGGTGCATAGGTGCTGCAGCACATGAATCAATTAGGAGAAATTATTAGGTTCGTAATTTTAAGAAACACTAAAATAATAGTTATGTTAAGAGTGGGAATTTCTGCTCCAATTTCGAAAATTTTAAACTGTCCACCTTCCGGCGCAATCCCTACCACATATAATTTGGCTATGTTCTTTACATTATGAGAATCTTGTCTGGAATGAGAAATGCTCATGTGCAGTATTACCATTTCACCTCCTGATCATCTAAGATCCATCTACAAACAGATCAGATCTCAGAAAGTTTGTAGTCGGCATCATCAGGATACAGTTTTATATGTTTTTGACAAATTAATAAAAAGTTTTAAAAGTTTATGCACTTGCAGTTTATTTGGTTTAATGAAATTTTTATATGCTTAGATTCCTTTCAAAAATCTAACATTCTAAGAAATGACCTGAGGAAATCCCAGACATAGTGATGAAATGTTGGTTCACTCAATAAAAAAAAAACTTTGTAGTTGGCTCCTCTAAATTTATTCAGCTTTTTACATGCCTTAAAATGCTGACTCATTTGCTGTGTTGAACATTTGTAAATGTCTGACG
>CM067377.1:218497295-218579739 GCA_034510155.1 Eucriotettix oculatus | reverse complement strand
TTGGAAGTGTAACTCGCAAATTCCATTCCTTGTGTGGTTGTACATACACACTAACAGATACAAGTAGTTTGAATCCACAAGAGGATTCTCACTGGCTGCAAAACTTGAGAAATGTGCTGAATCTCATAACACATTCTCTTATTTCTCCCTCGTTGTTCCACATGCTACAGTTCATTGAAATTTAGAGTTTGGAAGTGTAACTCGCAAATTCCATTCCTTGTGTGGTTGTACATACACACTAACAGATACAAGTAGTTTGAATCCACAAGAGGATTCTCACTGGCTGCAAAACTTGAGAAATGTGCTGAATCTCATAACACATTCTCTTATTTCTGCCTCGTTGTTCCACATGCTACAGTTCATTGAAATTTAGATTGCAGAAGTGTAACTCGCAAATTCCATTCCTTGTGTGGTTGTACATACACACTAACAGATACAAGTAGTTTGAATCCACAAGAGGATTCTCACTGGCTGCAAAACTTGAGAAATGTGCTGAATCTCATAACACATTCTCTTATTTCTCCCTCGTTGTTCCACATGCTACAGTTCATTGAAATTTAGATTGTTGAAGTGTAACTCGCAAATTCCATTCCTTGTGTGGTTGTACATACACACTAACAGATACAAGTAGTTTGAATCCACAAGAGGATTCTCACTGGCTGCAAAACTTGAGAAATGTGCTGAATCTCATAACACATTCTCTTATTTCTGCCTCGTTGTTCCACATGCTACAGTTCATTGAAATTTAGAGTTTGGAAGTGTAACTCGCAAATTCCATTCCTTGTGTGGTTGTACATACACACTAACAGATACAAGTAGTTTGAATCCACAAGAGGATTCTCACTGGCTGCAAAACTTGAGAAATGTGCTGAATCTCATAACACATTCTCTTATTTCTCCCTCGTTGTTCCACATGCTACAGTTCATTGAAATTTAGAGTTTGGAAGTGTAACTCTCAAATTCCATTCCTTGTGTGGTTGTACATACACACTAACAGATACAAGTAGTTTGAATCCACAAGAGGATTCTCACTGGCTGCAAAACTTGAGAAATGTGCTGAATCTCATAACACATTCTCTTATTTCTCCCTTGTTGTTCCACATGCTACAGTTCATTGAAATTTAGAGTGAGGAAGTGTAACTCGCAAATTCCATTCCTTGTGTGGTTGTACATACACACTAACAGATACAAGTAGTTTGAATCCACAAGAGGATTCTCACTGGCTGCAAAACTTGAGAAATGTGCTGAATCTCATAACACATTCTCTTATTTCTCCCTTGTTGTTCCACATGCTACAGTTCATTGAAATTTAGAGTGAGGAAGTGTAACTCGCAAATTCCATTCCTTGTGTGGTTTTACATACACACTAACAGATACAAGTAGTTTGAATCCACAAGAGGATTCTCACTGGCTGCAAAACTTGAGAAATGTGCTGAATCTCATAACACATTCTCTTATTTCTCCCCTGTTGTTCCACATGCTACAGTTCATTGAAATATAGCAGACGACTTGTTTATCCATTTAAATAAAATCAATTTAAAAATTATAGCTTTAAATTTATTCCAGAAACTTGAAAATATATTTACTAGAAATCGATTACTTTTAAACTTAATTGCAGACTTCTCGATGTAAAACTCTCTCTCGCACTGTAGCAATATTAGGCTGAATGTGGCAACACTGAAGTCAGTTTACCTATAGGATTCGCACCGACTTCCCATGTAATGGAGGGGAACACTGTTCTTTCTCCCACGTGGTTTCTGCTTCTCTAGTCCCTTATCTTATTTATTTAATTGAATTTATTATTTATTGATAATCTTTTACTATTTTAGCTTTTGAATGTACTTAAATCTTCGATTAATAGATTGGATTACGATTTTACTTCCTCTATTTATAAAATTCTGATAGTCGTGAGACTCACTTGTGAGATCATTGATTTTGATTGCGAGTCCTCTCACTTGGTCAGTTCCTTATCATTTTGTTAATTTCACGTTCTATTTTCGAAATGAAATAGATAAATAATAACTTGAAGTAAGCGATAGCTGGACACACAAGATTGCTGAACCAAACTACTTACAACTTTCCAATGAAGAAACTTTTTTTAATTCAGTCTTAAATGAGCATATTTTTTTTAAAAGTAGCTTTCTCTTTTAATCTCGCAATATTCATCTGATATATTATATATAACGCACAAATTCATACGCTGTTCACAACAAAGATCCACTTACTCCAACTGCACGCTAAAACCAAACTGCACGCGAATTGAAAACGCAAAATGCAAAACACTGTTTATCATCGCGCTGTCGATAGTCACTTCTTGCACACTGTTGAGTCGATTACTTGCCACCTGTGTGTAGGGTCAAACCTGACACACTGTTCACACGCTCCAAGAAAACTGCCGTCTTGTCAGCGCAGCACTGACACCGTGTTTACACGGTACTGACGACACTGCGCCTCTTTTACCCGTGTAAACCTAGCCTTAGTTGTGTTTTACATTATATTCGTCTTTGAAACGATTGATTTAGAAATGTTCGGACGTCTGTACTCTATCGTCTTTATGCACAGATAATTCTGAGGTTCCTTTTATTTTAGACAGAGTATCATATTTCATTAAATGTTTTTACAGGATAGAAGTTGTTTGTTACTAGTTCTTTTATCCATAGGTTTCTAACCACATTACATTCTATGTGGGTTGTGTGGTTGGAGTGGAAATTGTATTTATTGTTGGTCTACAGTTGGGCGCAAGCCGGGTGGCAGATACAAAATGAAAATTCCTTAAATTTAAGTACACCTAATGTAAAGAAATGTAATCACCGTCCTTAAAAATTTCTGTAGCCCCATAGCCGCCTTATTTTCCATGATTCGGACGGCTACCCAGCCCTTTCGGGGTTTGGACTATTCGGAGGGACTTCACCCACCTCCCTGGCTCCTGCGTAAGGGGAAGGGGCTTAACCTCCGCCACGGCTTTTATAACTTCTGCCTGACTTACTTGCAAGTAAGCGATAGCTGGACACAAAAGAGATTGCTGAACCAAACTACTTACCACTTAACAAATGAAAGAAACTTTTTTTTTAAAAAAAAATCAGTCTTAAATGAACAATTCTTTTTTAAAGTAGCTTTCTGCTTTTATCTCGCAATATTCATCTTATATATAACTCACAAATTCATACGTTCATTCGTACTTGTCATTCTGCTGTTCTCAACAAAGATACACTTACTCCAAACGCACACTAAAACCAAAACTGCACGCGAATTGAAAGCTCAAAATGCAAACACTGGGGCTCCAGTCGGCGCTGCGCTCTTCATTTCGAGGAGTAGTTTCCCTTGACGCCTTCCCCTCTTAATCCCCCAGCTCCTGGAATTGTGGGTCGTCGCCCTTGAGCTGCCGTCGTGCGCTCTCTCCCCCCCTCGTCTTCAGGTCGCTGTCTCGTCAGGCAGATGCCTCTTCCTCCGCATCTGGCTGTGAAGGGGCGGAGCCTATCCTCTTGATCTTTGGCTGTGATGGTTTAGCAGGCTTTGTCTTTTCAGACTCGTCAGGCTTTTCTCTGCTGCCGCGTTTCCTCACATCCTGGAGCGACGAGGGGCCTTGTTGTGTACGTTATTCCTCCCTCCTACGAGCTGGCCAACGCCCTCCTCCGACGTTGTTGAGGTCAGAGCTAAGCTCTCCATTACAGTGCGCCTCGAAAAACGGAAATATCTGGCCACCGTAGTCTAAAATAAGAACCCAACAAAAACGCTCCTACCAATCAATAACCGGTGATCACTCGGTGCTCGCCCGCCAGTAACGAGAAATTTGGCTCACACTCTCCCGAAAGCTTGGTTAAAAAGCACTCGGCACCAGTGACCACGCGTTCGTGTCAGGCAATCTCCACCAGAAATCATCAGGTGTGTGTGTGTGAGAGAGAGAGATATCACCATCCCGTGTAGCACCAGACCCTGTAATTGCTTGGCAATAATTTTCAGGGTAAACTCCTCACCCGACCACACAGACTTTAGATGCTTCAGGTCCAGGATTACTTTCAATGCTTCCGATAATTTATAAAATTGTTAAAATAGCAGCTGATATCCACTTCCAATGCAAAGCCCATCGTAACTTCCTCTAGAGACAAGCTTTCTCCACGACGACCAAGAGGGTTGGAACGGCAAGAGGATGAAATTAAAACGTCGTTACTAACCAATAACACAAATTTATAACATCGTATTTATGTTCCTACATCTCGGTCTCTTTATGAAAGCTGTAATACGATGACATAATGCATGACCGGAGCTTTCTACTGTGGACAAAGTTCGTTCGATGAGCGAGGTAAAGATGTATGTATCTATATATAGAAAGGACGAGTTCAACTGGTGAATGTTACATCGCGCAAAGGCTGCAAAAATTAAGCTACAAAAAAACTCTAGACGTGCAAAATAAATGCAACGAGGAAAAAAAACGCGAGTACCAAATTTGGATCTAAAATAATAATTGAAATTAACAATGTGTGGTGCCATCCAGAATGAAAGAAGTTAGCGAAGGAGAAACGGTTAAAAGTCAATGGCTACTGGCGTAAATATAATTATTAAGAAAGATGTGTGGAGATATAGAATTTTTAACAGCAAAAAAAAAACAAGAAAGTAATTGAATCAAAAATTGAAATTAATGAATTGTATGAGATTTAAGTATAAGTATAACAACAACTAGAACAATGCATTGTATACATTACGGGAAAGAACCATGTGACGTTTTGGAGAAAGCGTAATGGATAACAACAGCTTCGGTGGAAGAATGTGGACTCGTGTTCCAAAAGCTAGAATAAGACAACCGCGTGCAGACATTAATAATGATGATGGTATGTATGTCATCCAATAGAATTTTCCTGCAAACCGGTATGGGAATCAAATGATATAAAAGATGCTCTCGTAAAATTACAATTCGTAAGAAAAATGCAATATAGATTTTATTGTTGTTGTGGTATTCAGTTCTAAGACTGTTGTTACTATTCAGAAAAATATTTATTCAAGTATTAAAATGCTGACGACGGGGGAAAAAACCCACATCTTTCCGATTGGTATGGCTGAAATATAAATTGAAAGTATAATACGTAAGAAGACCGAAGAGGAAGAGGAAAGTCTTTTGAAGGGCGCTCTTTATTTATCGATTAACCACTTGATGCCTTTTGCCTAAAGCAACCAAAAACGTCGGTTGTCTTGCGAAGGCGACGAACGGTATTGGGCCGAAAGTTTGGCACGGGGCGGGTCACGATTCAACATTACAAAGGCATCAAGATGCATTGTGCTTTGTAATTATGAATATTGGTATTCTTGATATTGGTTCTTTATTGCTGTGTTTTATGTCGGTATATATTGTTGCTCCTACATTAGTTTGGTCTATAATTGGTTCTTCGAATACTACTGATGTTGCGGATGGTAATTCGTCCAAATGAAATGATGTTTTATCTTTTTCTCTGTGTATAGTGCTTGGGTCTAAATTTGTTGTTAATAATTTTATTAACATAGATTTTCCTGTATTTGTTAATCCTTGTAGTACGAATGTATTATTTTTTTTGCAAGTACATACTTTGTGTTATTATGAATGTTGCGAAAAAATATGGTATATTCATTTGGTTTACTTTGAAAATGTTGCTTAGGTAATTCACATTTTCGTATTTTACTTTTGTTTTGTCATAATTCGTTGTTGTTATATCGCAATAATGCGTTATTTTTCATTGTTAAGTAATGGCGAAGTACATAGCGAGATTACTCTTCATGAATGGTCCGACTTTCGCGTCACGTGTAGACCACCCTTGGTCCCGTTCGTAGCGATATTACTCTTTCTTAGTCGTTTCGTCACTGCATTTCTGGAAAAGGAATTTGCCCCCGTTTCTGATGGATCTGTCGCACTAAATTGCCAGCATTGTACGTGCAGTCTACTTGTGTTTTTCATGTAATTCCTTTTTGATTTTTCTGTGGGGTTCTAGCATGCCTGTTGTAAGAGTCGACGGTCTCATGAACGCTGGAAGGACCTGGACCTTTCCTTGTACTTATTGATAATTTTGACGTCGATGTTTGGCCACCCTAAGTGGCCAAGGCTTTCATCCTCCTGACGAGGCCGGAGTCACGCCCAATAGCCCGGGTCCTCACCGGCTCTGAGGGTAGAGGACGTGACCACCGTCACGTTTGGCCGTCCATCAGCCGTGCAAGGCGGCCCTACGGATGTCCCTGTCTAGCTCCTTGAGGGGCGGAGAGGGAGTATAGGAAGTGGGGGATGATATACCACGAGCATCCTTGAGCCCTTGCACTCCCTGGACTCCCAGGTAGGTCAGGGGCGATGTTGTGCTGCCGTTCTTGGCCCTAATAGACGGATCTTTCTCAAACCATGTTTTTCCCTGTTTCTTGATATGAAGGCCGAGCATTTGTCTGCAGATATCTTCATTCCTCTCTCCTTGAGGAAGTCCTCCATCTCGGAAACACAGGGCTTGCGCCTCGGCTTCTGTTTCGCCGACGAGGACTATGTCGGATCTGTAGATGGAAGTTGCGGACCATGTGCCCGTACTCCCAACATCTGAAGCACTTGTTGAGAGTGGTCTCTCTCATGCGGGCGGCTACCCAGCCCACTCGAATTTTCCCCATATCCAGGGCCTTATCTGCCAGCCCTTTCGGGACGCAAAGTACGGGCGTTTGGGTTTCTCCGTAAGCCATCCGAATGGACTTCACCGCTGTGGCCTCTAGTCCTTCCCCTCCGGGGATCTGCCTCTTGATGGCCTCCCAGACTTCCTCCTTGGTGGTAATTTCGTCGAGGTCCTTCACCTCGATGAGTTTCTCCTGCGTGACGGCCCTCACCTCCGCCACGGCTTTAAGCTTCTGGCCTACGGCCGTGCAGATGGTTCCTGTCTGTTGAGTCGGCGCTCTCGCCATCTATAGGAGCAGTTCCCCCGACGCCTTCTTCTTGATCCTATTGATTTGGGATCCCATCTCTTGGAGTTCTGTGTCCCCCTTCAGGCTCCGTAATATGTCGGCGTAGGACGCTCCCTCCTTCGCCTTCACGACTATGGCGTCTGGGCGCTGCCTCTCTGCCCTCTTCGGCAGTTCCCGCCTCTTCTTCCCCTCAACCGTGCGCCATGCATCCGGTTGTGCGGGCGTGTCGACCACTGGACGGACCTCCTTTGAGACCACCTTTGGGACCACTTGGCGGATCTCCTTAGAGGAAGGAGCGGTTTTTTGCTGGGGCGTTACCTTGCCCTTCTTCTTCTTTGCCGCCTCTTCCAACGGCGGGCTGATGACCTTCTTGCTGTGGCTGCATGACCGCTGTGCTTCTTCAACTCGAGTGGCGACCACGACAGGCCGTGCCATCTCGTAGTTAGTGGAGATCACGGCTACCAGCCGCCGGATCTCCATATGCACATTATTCCGCCCTACAATGAAGCCGGCGATCTGTGCCACAGCCTCTTCCACAGCTTTGAAGGCCTCATGCCTCACGCTGACCTCCATCTCTCGTACAGGGGGCGGAGTTTCCGTTGCCGGCGTAGAGCCATACTATGTTCTTTCTTGCAAGGGAAAGAGCTCAGTCCACATCAACGTGATGTACATTAACGTAATGTTCCTTCATGTCTCGTCAATTAAATATCTGGAGGCTATGACTAGCAATCTTAGATCATCTAGTGTATGCTTCAGGCTTCCATGTTCACTAGTCATGACAGTATTAAATATGCGTAGAATCGACCAAAAAAAGGTTCGGAAACAGTTATTTAATCAAAAATATTAATAGTAATTATTTATTATCCATGTTTACACAGTAAAATCTAATTAGAAAAATATTAGTAAATGTAAACAGTAAATATTTACCCCATAAAAATTATGGAAGAGCCTCAATATTAATTTTCATTCTGCACAACTGTAAACAAATATATACATTAAACAAATAATTTTACAATACCTTTTATGAGGAGTGTAAATGAACATTTAACATTAGTTTGACTCATAGTTTGTAAACTACAGTTTCTGTAAAAAGACAAAGAACTGGGAGTCAAATTTATTTTACTTTTCACAAATCATTCAATATTAAAAAAATAAACGTTAAAAAAATTGTCAGATTTTAAGGAATGAAATACGATAATTTAAAATCGGAATAATGATCTGTGTCATACAGATTACATCAATATTTGAATGTCTCATCACACACAAAACACTTTAATGGCTGCTCACCTGTATGATTCTTCACATGTTTTTTCAAAAAAACTACTGCAATAGGCCCTGGCAAATGTGAACTCAAAGTCAAATATACGTGCATTAAATGCATATGTTTCTATATGGTATATGGCTGCAGCCGCTAGATGGTCTCAGTCTCTTCTTCAGAGTTGCATCTTCCTGCCAATGTCGCTCCGATTCTCAGACAGCATCTGGTGACCAGCTCGACAACTTCTTCTCTGCTCTCCCAATCTAATTTCTTTTCTTCATCTCGCAAGCTTTCATCCGTCATCACCTCGGTCGGACGCCACTCACCGTATTCAGCTACCAATCAGACGTCCGCCAAAGTCTCCTATTGGCTTCAAGTTTGACCATTGCAGCCAATAGAAAATACTTTGTTTTGGAGTGCGTAAATGCTGCATATGTTACGCATTTAACCGTAGCATTCCAATTATTCGTGGACCTTCCCTTTTCCCCGGCCGGTCCTCCAAATTAGCTACGTCCTCTCCCGGTAGCAACTCAACTTTCTATAGATGGTCCCTTTTATCAATGGGCTGTTCGTTACAAAAATGGGGTCAGTTCAAGGAAATGCACCCCTGAGACCTCAACTCCCACTTTCAGAACGGAAAGGGTTTGGTGTTTTGCCAGATTTTCGCCACACACAACCAAAGAAAAGCCAAAACCTCGTTAATCCATTCTTGCGCGTCACTAATTAGATGTCGAGGCATTTGGCTATAACTTCACAGACTATGTGTGGACTGACTTCAAAGGCGGGAGAAGTTCCCTTATATAAATAATATTAACAACAGGCCCTCGGAATGGAGGAGGTACTTCCGGTTGTTCGCCGCACCTGCGCAACGCGGAACCCAACAAGGAATGTAATGTGGAACGAGATTCCCACCGGGTTATCTAGGGAGGACGTAGAAGCCTACTATTAGCGAGCTGCTAACCACTGCCCCCGCGAGTCCTTCTCCAACGGAGGGGCATCGGCACCTCTGTAGTAAATATAAATAGTCTATGTATCAAGTGTAAATGACTAGTTACACCGGTATCGGTCGGGACTGTTTGTAATCCATGAAGTGGTGATAAATTTCAATGGATGATCGCAAAGCTATCAGCGATATCGTCCTCAGCGTTCCCCGGTCCGTAATACTCATCTCCTTGAGGGCTGCCAGGGTGTACTTTGACATGGAGTCCCAACAATTATACTTTGCTTTAAGCGGGACCTCTAGGGGGGAGTATTTCCGCATCTTCTCGTTCTTCCCCCGCAGCATGAGCTCTCCATCCTCGTGGCAGACTGAAACATCAGCCACGAGGACCCTTCCCTCGCCGTGCATGACGAGGTCAGGTTGGAGAGCCACACCTTGGGGGTCGAGGAGTCGAGCTTCCTTACTCACCGCCCATGAGGCCGCCAAACGGGATTCCAGCAGGTCCCGGATTTCATTGTGGCGACTAATTCTGCCACATTGGGTATGGACACACTGTCCTAGAATGTGCCCTAGAGTTTCGGGCTGTGCTTTGCATTGGCTGCACGCCACATCCGTTGTTTTATCCGTCCTATGTAAGGACGTCCTGTTCCCGGCCATATTTGTTCGGAGTTTGAGTGCGCTCAAGAAGCGAAAGGGCTTGAGTAAATGCGGCCGGTACAGGAACTCATTCCCGATCCTATCATCCTTGTAGGCCTTAACGCCATTGCCTTGGGAGGGGAGGCTTTCCCAGGCCTTACGTTCCCCCTCCTTGGCACGATCTTTATATTTTCTAATGTCGGCATTATTGATGATAGGCCAGCCCAAATGGGCCGTATGTGCCAAACTCTTTATCCGCTTAACGAGGCCGGAGTCACTCCCAACCACCCTCATCACTGCGTCGTCGCCATTGATAAAATTCCACCCAGCGCTAAGGGTGGAGGAAGTGACCAAGGTCTCTAGTCTGGGGAAGCCCAGGCCATCTACCGTGCAAGCCGACAGATGAAGCATGCCCTTCACGGCCATACGGATGTCCCAATCGAGGTCGCGGAGGACCGTTGCCCCGATGGGACCCGCGGAGAAGCAGTACAGGAAGTGGGGAAGGATGTACCCCGATAGCAAATCTACCTTTTGGTGCGGGCGCAAAGGGACCCGCGGTAGTGTCTAGATGGCTTTGCACCGCCCCCACCAATGACACTCCCCCCCACGGGGTGACCTGAACTCTTAGATAAGTTACGGGAGAGGTTGGTCCCTGGTACGTGATCCTCGTGCCATTGTGTGCCTTAATCTCTGGATCATTAACAATACCAAGACTTTTCGCTACTTTTAATTTCAAAAGCCGAGCATTTACTAGGTGATATGCTCATTCCTCTTTCTCTTAGGAATGTCTCCAGCTCGGTTAGTAGCGCTTGCGCATCCGCCGACTTATCGGCCACTAGGATCAAGTCGTCGGCGAAGGCGAGGCAGGAAACCTGGACACCCTCCTGAAGGGTAATGCCTTTCATCGTCTCTAGATGCTTAATAACCTCGCCTAGAACGACATTAAAGATCAATGGGGATAGATTCCTGTTTTTTTATCAATTTCAAACGCCGGATGACTTTTCACCACGGTGGTTACCGCCTTGTTTGTAGTAGTTCATCACCATGGTGATCAGTTCATCCGGAGCTCCCCTCTTCCCTGATTGCGTCGTGTGGGATGGTATCAAATGCTTTTGCTATGTCTATTTGGACGGCGACCAGGCCCCTGTTCCACTTTCCCCTAGAAATGGTTTCGTTAAAGAGATTTATGTTGTTAAAACAACCCGCCTCATTTGTGAATCCCTTTTAGCGGGTGTCAAGATTTGTACTGGCCTTTAGCCTTGCGTCAACGGCCCCCCAGAAGGCGCGACTGATAATCGAAGTGACTGTAATGTGCATGTAGTTGGCTGGGTCAGAAAGGTCTTTAACTTCCTTGGGTATAAGTACAGTATTATTCTTGGCCCAGCCACTCGGCGGGAGCTGGGTACTCAGGACCAGGTTAAAGAATGCGCTTTGCAATCTCCGAGGTCGCGGATCAGCGCAGGGGCTGATGGTATACCCCTCGTAGATCTTGAACCCCGGAGGTCTCTCAGACTATCACGTCTATCATATCGTAGCGGACGAGTTTTGCCAGTTTCTTGGGACATTTTTTATACAAGTCCTGAATTTTGGCGTACTTCCTCGCCCTGCTCTAGCTCTTAGAGGAGAGTGTGTGTTTTGCCTGGCCGGATCTTATCCGACTCGAGGCCCTTCCCTGATCCTGTTTTAGAAACTTTAACAGGGTACTGTATATTCCGTCCACAGACGGGCCGATCTACCTCGAGAGCCTGGCTGACTAGTGTTATTACCGGGTTAATTATATTGGGGTCTGCTATAGACTCCCTGACTAAGGCAGTCTTGGGTTTTTGCCTAACCTCGTCTATGACTAGATTATTTATCGGGATGTTTTCTGTGGAGTCTTTAATAGACTATGGCGGGTATCTGTTCTTGGCCACCTGTAAGATGGTCGGGCTGGGCTGGAGTTCTCATCTGGATTGGCTCCTCTGTGGTTCTGCCTAAACCAGAGGAGGATTCAGCCTCACCAGGATTGGGCTGAGGAGATTCCCCTTTGCGATGGGCTTGGGGCCACATCGCACTCCGAGTCCCCTGCCCGTCGAGGGGTCTCCTCCTTCCGCCCTGGTAGTGGGGCGCACCTTGCGGGGGGGTGGGGGAGTTGGCTACTGCGGCGTCTACCCCCGTTTGTTCAGTAGTCGGCGTGGACCGTTTGAGGCCGGAAGGTATATATACATCAATCGGCACTCCGGGTATAACATGTGATTCCTCATCATCATCATCTTGTCCAGATTTTGTGAGAATTTCTGACACTATATCATATGCAGCTGAGTGGTACTTCTGGTCCTTCTCAAGTTGCCCAGCATCCAAAGGCATCATTAGACTTCTCGATTCAGACTTTGCCACTAGTTCCTTAATAAACTTATCTATAAATCTTCGCATGGGGATTGACTGGTTATTTTGGTCTCCTTTAACACCCCTATACATCTGTAAGGATTTATTTCCTCCCAATTCGATATTTAGTCGGACACACAAGTAGGCCAGATTTGGAACCCTAGCAGCCACTCCCTGAATGTAGGATTACCTTTGACCACTCGCATGAACTCGAGATAAAACTCAAATTATGCTCTCAACACTGGCAGCCTTCTAAAAAGCGTAATCCAACGAAATTGTAACTCAATTCCACCTTCTCTCTGGGTAATGAGGCCGGAGGGTGGCGCCTACCCCTCGCATATCAATCCTCACCGGGATATGTTAACCCTACCGACCTAGTTAGAGGAATAGCTGGGCTAGTCGCATCTCCTTCGTTGGTTTTATACATTAACAGACGCACGCTCGCGGTAGACCGGCTCGCACCTCTTGTCCCTGATCTGCTTCAGGGTTTTTGAGGGAAGCACTCTGTTAATGATTTTATTAAAGTCTTTATTACTCTTATGTTTAGCCTCCGTGGAAAACATAAGTATGATTTCCTGAGCGGAGAAGACTCCTCCGTCCTTTACTGTTTTGAGCCGTTGTATGGCTGCTTCTGGGGTGCGTGCGCCGCAGGTGCTGCCCGAGCCCACTCTTCGTTGCAAAGGAGGCTGGGCACATCACCCTTGGACCCTCTTCCACTTGGGAGGACGGTGCCCCTTTTCATTTGGCATGGTGGATCGATACGTGCCGTAGGCCTGGGAAACGACGGCCGCATCGACTACACTCGTGCGCGGCGATCATGTTGCCGTGCTTTTGAAGTCTATGTAATTCTGCGTTCTTTGCAGATGTTATTAGAAAGCCCCCCTTTCTCTGACATGCGCCGGAGAGGGATTCTACAAATGGGTAGGCTATAGCATATTCGTTGCTTATAGCAACTCTGTTTTCACCGGGTGTATCACTGGACTCGGTTATTGAGGCAAGCTCATTAGCTGCCTTTTGACTAGTTAAATCACTGGTATCAATTTTGACATTCGTCATACTGGTATCTTTATCACCGGTGTCTATATCACTTGTGTTGCCGAGTTCTGAGCCATGTTGTCCTAGAGAAAGGTGTCCTCCAGATTCTACGGAGACGACACCTTGCCTACCCGATTCCGAGGCTCTTCGAATCGTCTTTGGAGCAGGGTCTATCACGGGCCGGGGAGCTGCTAACACCCACGGCCCGTACCTCTATACCCGAGGCATGGTTCAGTCACCTTACCCTGTTATAGGTAGGGTGGTTCAGCGGGACCACGAGAAGGTTGTAACTCTTCTCTTGATAGGATAGACGATAGGAAAAGAAGATCTTCGGTAGTCTTGGGAAAGGGTCAACCCTGGAGTTGACCAGTGGATAGCTTGATTATGGGTGTTGCTCAAGTCTAAATAGGACGCCAAGTCTAAATAGGAAAGGATTTATTCAAGAAATGCAGCTATTTGAAGAACCGAAGTGTTAACAGTCAGAAGGAAGATTTCAGACTGCCATGAATGTAGCGTCTAGGTGCCTCCAGAGAGGGGATTGCTTACTTAGCGCTTCTCATGAGTAACTGTCCAGACGCCGGTGGCCACGGTTCTCATGTTCCGCTACTCAGCGTCTACTGTCCGGCTCTTAAGACCTTACTAACTTTGAAATTCACTTTCCCTATTACAGGGGATTTATCCCTCGCATCAGTTGCCATTTCCAGCATTGTACCCTCGAACCATCTCTTGGCGTTCACAGGCTTATCGTGGATGAACCTGTCTACGGTAACGATCGCTGCCCTTCCTGTAGCGTCTGCCACCCAATTATTGTTCAAGATCTTGAACGGTTCACTGAGCACCGCGACGTCGACGTTATCCTCGTTTATCTTCTGGTGTAGCAGATATTGTGCAACCTCGCTGTGGTTTAGGTTTATCTGGATTAGCTTCATTTCCTTCTCTGTTGTACCTCTCCGATACGCCATGCATTTATAACCGCCAGTCGGGTGGTCGGAGGCCGAATCCCCTTTGCAGAGCCTACAGGAAGCAGCATTCTTGCACTCCTTTGCAAAATGCCGTTCGTCTCCCTAGTTGCGGCACTGCTTGGACCTGTCTGGGCCCGAGCATTTGCGAGCGAGATGTCCGAATTCCCCGCATCGGAAACACCTGGTCACCTCGACTTTCTGCCTGATTCGGCATACCACCCAGCCGACCTTCATCTTCCCCATCTCTAATGCCTTCGCTGCTAGGTCTTTAGGAAGACATATCACCGCTGTCTGTTTTCCCCCAACGCCTTAACTGCCTCCAGCCTGACACTGTTAGTTGCTTGTTCAGCGCCTCGCAGACCTCTTTGACGTCACCTCGTCCAGATCCCGCATTTCCAATGTGATATGCTGGGTGAGCATTTTGACTTTTGCTTGAGAGTCAAGTTGGTTTGCCGCTTTCGCATACAGCTCTCGTTTCCTCTCCGGGGAGCTTCTTCAGTTCAAGCAAAAGTCCGCCCGACATTGTTCGCTTTACTTTGCTCACCTGGGCACCTAGTTTGGTAAGTTCCGGGTCGGACTTCATCCAGCGCAGGATGTCTGCATAAGACGATCCTTCGTCCGCCTGAATTAGTAAGCCATCAGGCTTCGATCGGGGCAGCATTCGGTTTTTCTTCCCCGCAGTCTGCCAGGTATTGTCCTTCTGCGTTAAGGTAGGGCTGGAGTCCTTAGGGGGAGGCGTCCTTCTTTCCGCAGGCTTCACGTTGTCATTGGCCTTCCGCTGAACCTGCTTCCTGGTCATCTCTGCTACGCTGTCAGTTTGGGACGACGAGTCGGCGCGCGGGGTTGATTTCCTATCATCGTTCGTCGCCCTAGCCTCTTCGTAAGCCGTTCCAATGGATGCAACAAGGCGTCTTATCTCCATATGGACGTTGCCTCTGCCCTCTATGAATTTAGACAGTTCTCCTATCTTGTTGCCCAGGGTTTGGAAGGCATCCGTAGTTTCGGGTGCATTGCGCGCCCTGCGTGTCCCCGTTTGGTTTAAATTCGGCGCACTGCTAGCGCCATCTTCTGTCATCCGCTGCTTTCGTTGCCGTGGTGCGGGAAGCTGCGCTACTACCCGAGTTGGCTTCTCGCGTGCCACGTGGACCTGTCATTGTATATCAGGAGTAATCTTCACAACCCACTGCAGATTGTGAACATATTATCCTGAACAAGAAATTAATGCACAAACTCAGGCCTATCACCTCAATATGCTCGTCCTAATCCTAACGCTACAGAGGCTGAAGGATTTTCAAAGAAGCCAGGAGTCCCTGGAGCTAGGTGTTGCTGTACTGACGGTTTATTGACCAAATTGGCGGATGGTAGAGAAATTTGGCCTCGACCTTAACAATCCGGCGGCGGTTCGATTGTATAAAAATAATAAGCCGCGGCACTTCCAAAACCTCCAGGCGTTTGCCGTCAAGAAACTAATTCCCTAATAATGAGGACACACAGTTCCGTATTTCAGATCAAATGCCTGATGACGGGCTTGAAGGGACACTTGGGTTGTTGGTCTGTTGATAAGTAAGGGGGCCAGAACGGACGTCGTGAATAAAGTAGTAGTAAAGTCGGGGGACGGAAGGTAGATCCAAATGTCGGATATGTGGCTGACGTCAAGGGCGTTTGACCAGGGCCGCTAGGAAAGGTAAAACTGGAGGGGTTAGTAAGGCTGCTTGCTGTTGGACTATGGAATGATGACAACGGCGTTAATGTGGGTGAAATGGTGTCCGACGGAAGAATTGGAGCCGCTCCTTGGACCTCATTTGTTCGTCAACTGTCTCCCTAATAATACCTTCTGATATTAGTTTATAGTGCATGGGAAAATTATTTGTGTAGTTATCGTAGCTTATAGCAATGTTTTCAAAATCGATATGTAAACTATAATAAGTTTTTTTGGTGTGGGGTTTAATTTAATTTAAATAATATTATATGTTATGACATTGATTGCTGGGAATTATAAAAAAAGGAATAAAAGTTTACGTTTAAATTTTAAACTTTAATTTTAATACGAAATTAATTTTACAGCTTTAGATAATAAAAAAAAAATTCGTTTAGCATTCGACTTTACTCTCAGGGTTCCACAGTGGGGTGAACGAGAAAGCTTAATTTGATCCCTAATTGCAATAGGCCCTGGCAAATGTGAACTCACATGCATGAAATGCATATGTTTCTATATGGTGGTTGGCTGCAGCCGCTAGATGGTCTTCGTCTCTTCTTCCGAGTTGCATCTTCCTGCCAATGTCGCTCCGATTCCCAGACAGCATCTGGTGACCAGCTCGACAACTTCTTCTCTGCTCTCCCAATCTAATTTCTTTTCTTCATCTCGCAAGCTTTCCTCCGTCATCACCTCGGTCGGACTCCACTCACCATATTCAGCTACCAATCAGACGTCCGCCAAAGTCTCCTATTGGCTTCAAGTTTGACCACTGCAGCCAATAGAAAATACTTTGTTTTGGAGTGCGGCGTAAATGCTGCATATGTTACGCATTTAACCGTAGCATTCCAGATTATTCGTGGACCTTCCCTTTTCCCCGGCCGGTCCTCAAAATTAGCTACGTCCTCTCCCGGTAGCAACTCAACTTTCTATAGATGGTCCCTTTTATCAATTGGCTGCTCGTTACAAAAGAAGGGTCAGTCTATTCTTCAAGGCATTGTGCCCCTGAGACCTCCTCCCACTTTCAGTACGGAAAGGCTTTGGTGTTTTGCCAGACTTTCGCCACACACACACACACACACACAGAAAAGCCAAAACCTCGTTAACCCATTCATGCGCGTCACTAATTAGATGTCGAGGCATTTGGCTATAACTTCACAGACTATGTGTGGACTGACTTCAAAGGCGGGAGAAGTTCCATTATATAAATAATATTAACAACAGGCCCTCGGAATGGCGGAGGTACTTCCGGTTGTTCGCCGCACCTGCGCAACGCGGAACCCAACAAGGAATGTAATGTGGAACGAGATTCCCACCGGGAAGGATCCCCGGGTTATCTAGGGAGGGGGTAGAAGCCTACTATTAGCGAGCTGCTAACCACTGCCCCCGCGAGTCCATCTCCAACAGAGGGGCATCGGCAAGACGACGGGGCTCCCCTCTCCCGCGGTACTAGTATAACCTGAGACTAGTTACAGGCCGAGGGCGCTTGGGGTTCCGCCCCTTGGCTCCAAGTCAGGCCTCTACTATACATCTGATTGCCCAGGGGGACACGAGATCGTTGCCCACGGAAGTGGGATTGAAAGCGGCCCGAAGAGCTTTTATGGGCGAGCGGCGTGTAGTCTGCTCCCGGATACGGCGATTCGGATACTATCCTACTTGCAGCAAGTAGGACGACACCTCAGACGCTCGTATACCGGCCGACTCGCCTCAGACTAGAGTTGCACCATAACTCTGAATAAATAAAAAATAAATATATATAAATAAAGGTTTTTAGTAAAATAAATAATCTATGTATCAAGTGTAAATGACAAGTTACACCGGTATCGTTTGGGACTTGTTGTAATCCATGAAGTGGTGATAAATTTCAATGGATGATCGCAAAGCTATCAGCGATATCGTCCTCAGCGTTCCCCGGTCCGTAACACCCATCTCCTTGAGGGCTGCCAGGGTGTACTTTGGCATGGAGTCCCAACAATTATGGGGAGGACTTGAAATTCTTTCCCACTATACTTTGCACTTCCGCACTTTCTCACTCCCCCCGCAGCATGAGCTCCTCACCCTCGTGGCAGACTGAGACATCAGCCACGAGGTCAGGTTGGAGAGCCACACCTTGGGGGTCGAGGAGGCGAGCTTCTTTACTCACCACCCACGAGGCCGCTAATCGGGATTCCAGCAAGTCCCGTATTTCGTTGTGGCGACTAATTCTGCCACATTGGGTATGGACACACTGTCCTAGAATGTGCCCTAGAGTTTCGGGCTGTGCTTTGCATTGTCTGCACGCCACATCCGTGGTTTTATCCGTCCTATGTAAGGACGTCCTGTTCCCGGCCACATTTGTTCGGAGTTTGAGTGCGCTCAAGTAGCAACAGGGCTTGAGTAAATGCGGCCGGTACAGGAACTCGTTCCCGATCCTATCATCCTTGTAGGCCTTAACGCCATTGCCTTGGGAGGGGAGGCTTTCCCAGGCCTTACGTTCCCCCTCCTTGGCACGATCTTTATATTTTCTAATGTCGGCATTATGGATGATAGGCCAGCCCAAATGGGCCGTATGTGCCAAACTCTTTATCCGCTTAACGAGGCCGGAGTCACTCCCAACCACCCTCATCACTGCGTCGTCGCTATGATGAAATTCCACCCAGCTCTAAGGGTGGAGGAAGCGACCAAGGTCTCTAGTCTTAGGAAGCCCTAGCCATCTGCCGTGCAAGCCGGCAGATGAAGCAAGCCCTTCACGGCCCTACGGATGTCCCGATCGAGGTCGCGGAGGACCGTTGCCCGCGGTAGAATGTCTCGAAGGCTTTGAACCGCCCCCACACGGGGTGACCTGAACTCCCAGATAAGTTAAGGGAGAGGTTATTCTCTGGTACGTGATCCTCGTGCCACTGTGTGCCTTACTCTCTGGATCATTAACGTACCAAGACTTTTCGCTACTTTTAATTTCAAAAGCCGAGCATTTACTAGGTGATATGCTCATTCTTCTTTCTCTTCGGAATGTCTCCAGCTCGGTTAGTAGCGCTTGCGCATCCGCCGACTTTTCATCGTCTCTAGACGCTTTATAACCTCGTCTAGAACGACATTAAAGATCAATGGGGATAGAGGGTCGTACTGCTTGACTCTTTATATCAATTTCAAACGCCGGATGACTTTTCACCACGGTGGTGACCGGCTTGTTTGTAGGAGTTCATCACCATGGTGATCAGTTCATCCGGAGCTCCCCTCTTCCCTGATTGCGTCGTGTGGGATGGTATCAAATGCTTTTGCTATGTCTATTTGGATGGCGACCAGGCCCCTGTCCCGCTTTTCCCTAGAAATGATTTCGTTAAAGAGATTTATGTTGTTAAAACAACCCGCCTCATTTGTAAATCCCTTTTGGCGGGTGTCAAGATTTATACTGGCCTTTAGCCTTGCGTCAACGGCCCCCCAGAAGGCGCGACTGATAATCGAAGAGACCGTGATGGGCCTGTAGTTGGCTGGGTCAGAAAGGTCTGTACCTTCCTTGGGTATAAGTACAGTATTATCCTTGTCCCAGTCACTCGGCGGGAGCTGGGTACTCAGGACCACGTTAAAGAATGCGGTCAGCGCCTCTACGCACCCTTTGCGCTGGATGTCCCCCTTGCGGAGTCCATCCGGTCCTGCGGCCACCCGCGACCTCATGCGGCGAATGCGCTTGGCAATCTCCGAGGTCGCGGATGAGCGCCGGGTCTACGGGGACTGATGGTATACCCCTCGTAGATCTCAAGTCGCTGGCCGCACTCTCTCCCCATAGCCCTTCATACAGCTTCTTTCAACCGATCCGAGGTCGCTTGAACCCCCCGGAGGTCTCTCCGACTATCGCGTCGATCATATCGTCGCGCACGAGTTTTGCCAGTTGCTTGGGACATTTTTTATTCAAGTCCTGAATTTTGGCGTACTTCCTCGCCCTGCTCTAGCTCTTAGAGGAGAGTGTGTGTTTTGCCTGGCCGGATCTTATCCGACTCGAGGCCCTTTCCTGATCCTGTTTTAGAAACTTTAACAGGGTACTGTATATTCCGTCCACAGACGGGCCGATCTGCCTCGAGAGCCTGGCTGACTAGTGTTATTAGCGGGTTAATTATATTGGGGTCTGCTATAGACTCCCTGACTAAGGCAGTCTTGGGTTTCTGCCTAACCTCGTCTATGACTAGATTATTTACCGGGATAGTTTCTGTGGAGTCTTTAATAGACTCGCTGACTGTGGCAGGTATCTTTTCCCGGCCATCTGTAAGATGGAGTGCGCATCTGGATTGGCTCCTCTCTGGTTCTGCCTAAACCAGAGGAGGATTCAGCTTCAGCAGGATTGGGCTATCGTTCACGTTTCGCACTTATATAACGCCACGCTCCATACGAACATTTTTAGTAACTATTTCCTAATATTCACACTTATATTACCCGTAAGTAAATCGCACTTTTTCGCAGTTTCTATGTGCTTTTAGGTCCTTTAAGATGCCGTGGTTATGACACTAGCGGCACTTTGGTGCTTTTCTTTGCTTTGAAGGTTGCATGACAACTCCTAAACGAACCTGACGTCTCGGCACACTGAAAGCGACTGATCCTCCACCGCGCAGCTTCCCTTATATCTAGCAGACGGTACTGCGCATGCTCCGTATTCGACCACTAAGAGGAGCAGCAGCGGTGACATCTAACTGGAGGTCCAGCCTCCTCTTCAAGTGTCGGAGTTCCTTCCTCGTGGAATCTACTCCGCGCTGACGTTGGATTTATACCTATGACACACTAAAAATAATGTCATTACTACAATGTCAGTTTTGTTTACACATATTCACATAACATACATACTGTTGCCGTTGCGGCTACCTAACAAAGGAAATAAATTAAATACACACACACATTCATTCAAACATTCAAAAACCGCTGCTGCTGCTGCTTCTTCTACGTTCGCTCCTTCTTTCCTGTAAGGCAATTGGCGAAGGGGTTAACAGGAAGATCGACTTAGGTCGGTTCTTGTTTACCTTCTTGTCAGGGTCGTAGCGACCTAGCGATGAGACCAGCACATTGCTAGAGTCGTGCGCCCTTTTGTAGAACCTCTCTGAGGCTTTCAAGATCCTTTCCCATAAGTTGTCGACTCCAGACAACTGCATTACTACGGCGTTGGATGTCCGCGGCGGCAGGTGGAGTGCTCGGCGAAGACACCGTCTCTCCAGGGTGAAGATCGTCTCCAGGTGGCTGTCGGCTGCGCTGGCCCAGACCGGGGCCGCGTACTCCATGATCGGGCGAATGAGGGAGAGGTAGATGGAGACCCCCACTCGCGGTGACAGCTTCGAGCTAGAACTAAGAATGGGATGTAGTAGCCTTAGCCTAGCATTTACCTTGTTGGCGATATCTTTGACGTGGTGCCTCCACGTCAGCCTCGTATCCAGGGTTACCCCTAGGTACTTGGCCTTCGTGGACCACGGGATGACCTCCCCGAGGAATCGGATGACGGGTCTATCTGGCCGTCGTCGGGTGATCAGCAGCGCCTGGCTCTTCGAGGCGTTGATCTTCAGTCTCCAGTTGGTTGCCCAGCGCTGGATCTTCTCCAAGCCCGTGTTCAGGCGGTTTCCCACGACGTCTGCGTTCCGCGACGCAGCAAACAACGCGGTGTCGTCAGCGTACTGAGCGATCTCGGCTCCCGTTCCAGGTTTCGGGATGTCCGCGGTGAAGACGTTATACAGGACAGGTCCGAGGACACTGACCCAAGGAACGCCTAGCGTGTAGAGGATAGGACCTCTCCCACCCTTACTGAGAAGGTTCGCTTCCGCAGGTAATGTCCTATGACGCGCACGTAACAACTTGGCAAGGCGGACCTCGCCAGTTTGAACATCAGCCCCGACTGCCAAACGGAGTCGAAGGCCTTAGCGACGTCAAGGAGCACCACCACGCCGCAGTGCTGGCCTCTGTTCAGGGCAATAGAGGCTCGCTCAACGACCTGCATGATCTGCTGCGTCGTGCCGTGGCCTTGCCTGAAACCAAACTGAAAAAAAGGAATTACCTTTAGTTCATCTAGATGAACCTGGACTCACCATAAAAAGCTTCTCGAAAACTTTCGAGAGCGTCGGCAGCAACGATATCGGCCGATAGTTATTGGGGTCCCTGCGATCCTTCCTTGGCTTCGGGATGGCGCAGATGATTGCGTGCCTCCAGGCACGTGGGAATCTCCTCTGGCGCAGGAGGGCGTTGAAGATGCGCCGCACGTATTCGATGGCCTCGGGTGGCAGGTTCCTCAGGAGGATGTTGGGTAGCCCATCGCCCCCTGGCGCCTTGTTGGTTGGCAGCTTCCGGAGGATTCCTCGCAGCTCTTCGGTAGACACCTCGGGGATGTCTTCGTCTTCATCCTGTTTCTTGGAGAAATATTTAATTAGATATTTGTTGACATACTCCACCGGAGTGGAATATCGACAGGGCGAAAGTTCCCCTCAAAGGCGTCCGCAAGTGCTTCTGCCTTTTCGGAAGGACTGTACGCCACGCCGTTTACTCCCGTGAGATGTGGAATACGTGTCCTCTTCTTCACGTAGCTTCTCGTTGCCTGCCAGAGAGTGCCGTCAGTAACGCCGTGCTTCCAGAGCTCATCTCTGTGCTTCTGGGTCGCGGCTCGAATTTCCCGGACCAGCCGGTTCATATGAGCCTTGGCTGGCTTGTCCCGCGTGTCCTGCCAGCACTTTCTGGCACGGTTCTTCTCCTTGATGAGGTCCATGATGCTCGCGGGGAGTGAGGGCGCCCGCTGCGAGGCTGCCGGTCGTCGGGGTCCAGACGTCTCGTTGTCGCAGTGGACGGTCATCTCCGTGATGAACTACACTGCCGGCTCGGTGTCCTCAGGATCGGGGGCCTCCGCGATGGTCTCGGCGAGGCCTCTCTTGAACTTCGCCCAGTCGACGTTCTTGTAGCTTCTCGTCGCTTCGACGAGGTCGACGTCTGCTTTCATTCTGAAAATAACAGGGTTGTGATCAGAAGAAAGGGCCTGCAGCGTATAGCAATCCCAGATACCTGTAACTCCCTTTGTTACGGCTATGTCCAAGACGTCTGGGGCTCGTCCGGCGGGAGGGAAATGTGTCGGCTCCTCGGGGGACCAGACATGCACTCCCCTCCCGGTTACACGCCGTAACACGATACCGCTCTTGTTGCACACGCGGGAGTTCTATTGCGTGTGCTTGGCATTTAGGTCGCCCATCAGGACGACCTTTCTCTTCAAAGCGAGGATCTTCTTCACGTCGTCCGCGGATGATACGCGCTGACTGCGAGGACCTCGCCGTCTCGCAGCTGCAGTACAACTCCTGTCGCTTCGATGCTCGGTGTCGGTGGTAGCGGGACGAAGTAGTGCGGGATGCACTTCTTGACGTGGATGGCCGTACCTCCTCCTGCTGTAGGCCTGTCCGTGCGGTAGCAGAAGTAATTCGCGATTCCAACTGCCACCGCCGGTTTCAGGTGTGTTTCTGAAACAGAGAAGACGGCGATATTTTCATTAGTTACAAATTGTCGAAATTCGTCATTCTGTCTCAAGATGCCATTGGCATTCCTCATGCAGAAACTCAACTTACGGATATTAAAACTCATAAGTTGGCACCGCAATTGGCATTCCTCCGGCCATGGGTTTCCCCATCATCACTTGGCACATCTGACTAAACATTTGTGTAACCATCATTGTCACTTGCGTGTACATGGCCTGCATTTCCTTGCGGAAATCGGCCATCATTTGTAGAACAGCTGACAGCGTCAGCTGTGTCTCCTGGTTGGCGGGGCTGATCTGCGCTGGCTCCTGATTGGCGGCTGCTGCTGCTGGTGGTGGCTGCACGGGAGCCTCCTTCCTCGGTTCCTCCGTCCTTGGAGGGCGTCTGCGTAGGAGACGTTCTCGGAGGTCTTCTTTCCGGTCTGCACTGGCGTGGGCTGCTTCTTCACCTGGAACAGTTTTTGGTAATAATTACAACCTCGCCAATTTGCGGAGTTACCGCACTTCAAGTCAGCGCGGTCGTCTGTTTTCGGCATCTCGCATTCCCGTGTCTCGTGGGATCCGGCACAACGTACGCAGATCGCCTTACGGGTGCAGTGCTTAGAAACATGACCGAACCGCTGGCAGTTGAAGCACTGCGGCGGTCCACGGCTAGCACGGTGCTTCTCCACACTGATTCTTAAGCTAAATAGCGTGTCGAGCTGATACAGGACCACGTTTTGTTGGCACTGCAAGTGGTTGTCCAGCAGCTGTGGGTTTCCCTACATTGCCTGGCACATTTGTCCGAACATTTGGGTTACCATGGTCATAACTTGCGTGATCATGGCCTGCATCTCCTTGCGGAAATCGGCCATGATTTCGTTGACACCGGCTAGTGTCAACTGGGGTTCCTGCTGCTGCTGGACTTCCTCGTCTCGGAAGGCTGCTGGTGGCGGCATTGTTGAAGGGTCCTCCCTCGGTGCTGCTGGCTTTCTGCGTAGGGCGTCTGCAAACGAGACGCTCTGGCTGACCATCCGTGTCGGGGCTCGCTCTGGGGCAGGACTCTTCTTTACCTGAAACTTTTTAATGAATTTTTGATATTTGGGGCAGCCCCTCCAGTTTGCAGAGTGCCCCTCCGTGTCGCAGTTCGCGCACTTCAGAGCTGCGCGATCGTCTGTTTTTGGCTTTGTGCAGTCTCGCGTCTGGTGCGATTCTGCACATCGCATGCACACAGGTCGCCGTGTGCAGTGCTTGGACACATGTCCAAACAGCTGGCAGTTGAAGCACTGCGGGGGACCACGACTGGCACGGAGCTTCTCTACAGTAACCTTAATATTGAATAGATATTCTAGCTCATATATTTTAAGATTCTGCGGCTTGCTTTGCAGCACCACCAGGAAGAGAGACATAAGGCACTTCTTCCGTGGATGGTTTAGCCGGTGTACAGACTCCACGTCAAAAGACATGTCCTGTAGCTCCTCCTTCACGTCGTCGACGGGAGTGTCCTCTGGAAGGCCGCGCATCACCACCTTCACGTTGTTGATGGCGGAATGAGTATAATACTCTATTTTCCGCTTCACCAACTCGTCGAAGATGGTGACGTAGTCGTCCGACGTCTTCGGCTGGATCCTGATGCCACCTGAAACCAATTTAAAATCAGGCATAACACGACATGCCTTGCCCATTTCACGAGTGAAATTGTGGCAAGACCCTGTAATTTTGGCCACGATCGGGGGGATCGTGTAGCCCTTGTATTGCCTCTTCTGTTGGTCCTGCTGGGTTTGCTGGTCCTCCTGGGCGACCGTGGCCAGCAACTCGAAGTTGTTGCTCGTGGCAACTTCCTTCACTGCTGCTGGCTTTGGCCTGGCCCCGTTCTGGACCAGCGTGAAGCCGTCCTCTCGGTGTGGCGCTGATGTAGTTGCCTGCTGCTCCTCAGTCTGCGGCTGCAGCTCTACCAATGCTTTCTGAGACTGTGGGGTCGCCAGTAAGGATTTCTTAGCTCCTTGCGGAGCTAGAGGAGTCCTCTCAGGAGGCGGAGGCGGGCGACGAAGTCGCTCCAACGTCGTCTTACTCGCTGTCGGTAGAGCTTTGCCGGCGGCACCCAAACGGGTTGAAGGCGCCATGCTCGTCCTCTAAAATCTACAGTAATTAGTATACAGCACAATATGGACAAATTGTTTATAAGAAAACTATTATTAAATTAAACAGAAGCCTTTAAAGAAGGCTGTCAGCCGCTAGGTTTTATAAGAATCAGGCAAAAGAAAGTTAGTCTAGCAAGACAGAAATAAATTTAGGACCCTGCTCCTGTGTTTTTCTCTCTGTATGAGCCTTAACAAAGGCGTGCAAACAAAGTTGCAGGAAAGCGAGCTGCTACGACGACGACGATCGGCGGGCGACTAGTCCGAAGAGGAACTGGTCCGGTCCGCCGGTTTCCTCGTGGCGCTGCTACTCCTCGCTGACGCTTAGTCCTGAGGAGGACAAGCGACCGCTGCTCCTCGACCGGCGAGCTGCAGGCGGCGAGTCCGGTGAGGGACTGAGCCTGTCCGCTAGGGCGGCGCTGCTGCTGCTCGCTGGCTCCTCGGCGCGCTCGCTTCCTATTGGTCGCGACCGCGCGGTAGTCTTAGAAAAGACTTTTATCAAGCCTTAGCTGGACACAGACCTCGAAAGGCCCTGAAAACTCCTAGGAAAAGATCCTCTAGAGATCCTTAATTCACAAAATTTGGACTTTTTATACTTGATTGAACCAATACGCTGTCAGAACGCTGAAATTGTGAGGGGAAGGGATGGCCAATTAAATTCATTCATTACTCAGGCCTGGAAGGGAACGGATTTAGATTATAATGTATTAGGGCGGAGTTTAAGCTTCGGAGTGGAAGGAGAAGTTAATACTATATATAACAAACTCTTTAAATGGCAGAGTCTGGGACTGACGAGTAAGGGATACTTATGTCAACGTTCCCGACGCGTGTAGAAAAGGACTGAGACTCAGCACAAGGACACGCATGGATAATTGTTACTTTATACGCTCATATTACACTCTGTACTGCTTCCAGTTTCTATCTCTTGTTGCTGTCACCTCACTAGTGTAGTGCCGCGTACAGCGTGTGTGTGTGTCTATGGACGTCGCTCCTCAACGAGTTCTCCCTTTTGCTTCTGTTTATGTTGGACAAGATACGCGCCGACGTCCTCTGGGCTTCCTCGCCCGTGTTAAGTTTCTCGCCACACTTTTCTAATTCCTCTTCCAGGCAGCGCTTGCTTCGTCTACTGTTGTGGTATTCAGTCTTCAAGACTGGTTTGTCTCGCAACACTCCATGCATCTAGCGCAAGCTAGCACATCCTCCCTAATCTTCTTGGCGTATTCCATCCTGGCCTCCCTCTTTGTTTTTACCCACACACACACTTCCCTCTAGTGCTAATTTTACAAGACCCTCGTGTCTTAAAATGTGGCCTATTAATCTATCCCTTCTCTTGGTCAACGTCCTCCATATTGTTCGCTTTTCCCCTATTCTATTTAGAACTTCCTCGTTTGTGATTCTATCCACCCAGCTGATTTTCAGCATTCTCCTACAGCACCACATTTCAAAGGCTTCTATTATTTTCCTCTTTCTCCATCTCCTATCGTCCACGTTTCGCACCCCATACAACGCCACGCTCCATACTAACATTTTTAGCCTGACACTTTCGGCCCCTGGGAGTTGCTTGTTCAGCGCCTCGCAGACCTCCTCCTTGACGTCACCTCGTCCAGATCCCGCATTTCCAATGTGATATGCTGGGTGAGCATTTTGACTTTTGCTTGAGAGTCAAGTTGGTTTGCCGCTTTCGCGTACAGCTCTCGTTTCCTCTCCGGGGAGCTTCTTCAGTTCAAGCAAAAGTCCGCCCGACATTGTTCGCTTTACTTTGCTCACCTGGGCACCTAGTTTGGTAAGTTCCGGGTCGGACTTCATCCTGCGCAGGATGTCTGCATAAGACGATCCTTCGTCCGCCTGAATTAGTAAGCCATCAGGCTTCGATCGGGGCAGCATTCGGTTTTTCTTCCCCGCAGTCTGCCAGGTATTGTCCTTCTGCGTTAAGGTAGGGCTGGAGTCCTTAGGGGGAGGCGTCCTTCTTTCCGCAGGCTTCACGTTGTCATTGGCCTTCCGCTGAACCTGCTTCCTGGTCATCTCTGCTACGCTGTCAGTTTGGGACGACGAGTCGGCGCGCGGGGTTGATTTCCTATCATCGTTCGTCGCCCTAGCCTCTTCGTAAGCCGTTCCAATGGATGCAACAAGGCGTCTTATCTCCATATGGACGTTGCCTCTGCCCTCTATGAATTTAGACAGTTCTCCTATCTTGTTGCCCAGGGTTTGGAAGGCATCCGTAGTTTCGGGTGCATTGCGCGCCCTGCGTGTCCCCGTTTGGTTTAAATTTGGCGCACTGCTAGCGCCATCTTCTCTGTCATCCGCTGCGCTCGTTGCCGTCAGCGGCGACGTGGTGCGGGAAGCTGCGCTACTACCCGAGTTGGCTTCTCGCGTGCCACGTGGACCTGTCATTGTATATCAGGAGTAATCTTCACAATCCACTGCAGATTGTGAACATATTATCCTGAACAAGAAATTAATGCACAAACTCAGGCCTATCACCTCAATATGCTCGTCCTAATCCTAACGCTACAGAGGCTGAAGGATTTTCAAAGTAGCCAGGAGTCCCTGGAGCTAGGTGTTGCTGTACTGACGGTTTATTGACCAAATTGGCGGATGGTAGAGAAATTTGGCCTCGACCTTAACAATCCGGCGGCGGTTCGATTGTATAAAAATAATAAGCCGCGGCACTTCCAAAACCTCCCGATGAGCTTTTATGGGCGAGCGGCGTGTAGTCTGCTCCCGGATACGACGATTCGGATACTATCCTACTTGCAGCAAGTAGGACGACGCCTCAGACTAGAGTTGCACCATAACTCTCTGAATAAATAAAAAATAAATATATATGTAAATAGACTCTGAATACATATATATATATATATAAATGAAATTATATATATCTATAAATAAATAAAGCTCTGTAGTAAAAATAAATAGTGTCTATGTATCAAGTGTAAATGACTAGTTACACCGGTATCGGTCGGGACTTGTAATTCATGAAGTGGTGATAAATTTCAATGGATGATCGCAAAGCTATCAGCGATATCGTCCTCAGCGTTCCCCGGTCCGTAATACCCATCTCCTTGAGGGCTGCCAGGGTGTACTTTGGCATGGAGTCCCAACAATTATGGGGAGGACTTGAAATACTTTCCTACTATACTTTGCTTTAAGCGCGACCTCGAGGGGGAGTACTTCCGCACTTTCTCACTCTTCCCCCGCAGCATGAGCTCCCCATCATCGTGGCAGACTGAGACATCAGCCACGAGGTCAGGTTGGAGAGCCACACCTTTGGTGGTCGAGCTTCTTTACTCACCACCCACGAGGCCGCTAATCGGGATTCCAGCAAGTCCCGTATTTCGTTGTGGCGACTAATTCGGCCACATTGGGTATGGACACACTGTCCTAGAGTTTCGGGCTGTGCTTTGCATTGTCTGCACGCCACATCCGTGGTTTTATCCGTCCTATGTAAGGACGTCCTGTTCCCGGCCACATTTGTTCGGAGTTTGAGTGCGCTCAAGAACCGAAAGGCTTGAGCAAATGCGGCCGGTACAGGAACTCATTCCCGATCCTATCATCCTTGTAGGCCTTAACGCCATTGCCTTGGGAGGGGAGGCTTTCCCAGGCCTTACGTTCCGCCTCCTTGGCACGATCTTTATATTTTCTAATGTCGGCATTATGGATGATAGGCCAGCCCAAATGGGCCGTATGTGCCAAACTCTTTATCCGCTTAACGAGGCCGGAGTCACTCCCAACCACCCTCATCACTGCGTCGTCGCTATTGATGAAATTCCACCCAGCTCTAAGGGTGGAGGAAGTGACCAAGGTCTCTAGTCTGGGGAAGCCCTAGCCATCTGCCGTGCAAGCCGACAGATGAAGCAAGCCCTTCACGGCCATACGGATGTCCCGATCAAGGTCGCGGAGGACCGTTGCCCCGATGGGACCCGCGGAGAAGGAGTACAGGAAGTGGGGAACGATGTACCCCGAGAGCAACTCTACCTTTTGGTGCGGGCGCAAAGGGAACTTTGCGACCCGCGGGAGTGCCTCGATGGCTTTGCACCGCCCCCACCACTGACACTCCCCCCCACGGGGTGACCTGAACTCCCAGATAAGTTACGGGAGAGGTTGGTCCCTGGTACGTGATCCTCGTGCCATTGTGTGCCTTAATCTCTAGATCCTTAACGTACCAAGACATTTCGCTAATTCTTATTTCAAAATCCGAGTATTTGCTTGGTGATCTGCTCATTCCTCTTTCTCTTAGGAATGTCTCCAGCTCGGTTGGTAGCTCTCATGACTTTTCGGCCACTAGGATCAAGTCGTCGGCGAAGACGAGGCAGGAAACCTGGACACCGTCCTGAAGGGTAAAGCCTTTCATCGTCTCTAGGCGCTTTATAACCTCGTCTAGAACGACATTAAAGATCAAAGGGGATAGACTCATCTTTTTTATCAATTTCAAACGCCGGATGACTTTTCACCACGGTGGTTACCGCCTTGTTTGTAGGAGTTCATCACCATGGTGATCAGTTTATCCGGAGCTCCCCTCGATCTTAGTGCTTCCCTGATTGCGTCGTGTGGGATGGTGTCAAATGCTTTTGCTATGTCTATTTGGACGGCGACCAGGCCCCTGTCCCGCTTTCCCCTAGAAATGATTTCGTTAAAGAGATTAATATTATTGAAACATCCCGCCTCATTTGTGAATCCCTTTTGGCGGATGTCTAGATTAATGCAGGTCTTTAGCCTGTTGTCGACGGCCCCCCAGAAGGCGCGACTGATAATCGAAGAGACCGTGATGGGCCTGTAGTTGGCTGGGTCAGAAAGGTTTGTACCTTCCTTGGGTATAAGTACAGTATTATTCTTGGCCCAGTCACTCGGCGGGAGCTGGGTACTCAGGACCAGGTTAAAGAATGCGCTTTGCAATCTCCGAGGTCGCGGATCAGCGCAGGGGCTGATGGTATACCCCTCGTAGATCTTAAGTCTCTGGCCGCAATCTCTCCCCATAGCCCTTCATACAGCTTCTTTCAACCGATCCGAGGTCGCTTGAACCCCCCGGAGGTCTCTCCGACTATCGCGTCGATCATATCGTCGCGCACGAGTTTTGCCAGTTGCTTGGGACATTTTTTATCCAAGTCCTGAATTTTGGCGTACTTCCTCGCCCTGCTCTAGCTCTTAGAGGAGAGTGTGTGTTTTGCCTGGCCGGATCTTATCCGACTCGAGGCCCTTCCCTGATCCTGTTTTAGAAACTTTAACAGGGTACTGTATATTCCGTCCACAGACGGGCCGATCTGCCTCGAGAGCCTGGCTGACTAGTGTTATTACCGGGTTAATTATATTGGGGTCTGCTATAGACTCCCTGACTAAGGCAGTCTTGGGTTTTTGCCTAACCTCGTCTATGACTAGATTATTTATCGGGATGTTTTCTGTGGAGTCTTTAATAGACTATGGCGGGTATCTGTTCTCTGCCACCTGTAAGATGGTCGGGCTGGGCTGGAGTTCTCATCTGGATTAGCTCCTCTCTGGTTCTGCCTAAACCAGAGGAATATTCAGCTTCACCAGGATTGAGCTGAGGCGACTCCCCTTTGCTTGCGATGGGCTTGGGGTCAAATCGCGCTCCGAGTCCCCTGCCCGTCGAGGGGTCTCCTCTTTCCGCCCTGGCTGTAGGGCGCACCTTGCGGGGAGGTTGGCTACTGCTGGATCTACCCCCGTTTGTTCAGTAGTCGATGTTATGTCGCCAAGCCCCAAGTCAGCGTGGACCGCTTGAGGCCGGAGGGTGGCGCCAACCCATCGCATATCACAATCCTCACCGGGATATGTTAACCTAGTTAGAGGAGTAGCTGGGCTAGTCGCATCTCCTTCGGTGGTTTTATACATTGCCAGACGCTCGCTAGCGGTAGACTGGCTCGCACCTCTTGTCCCTGATCTGCTTAAGGGTTTTTGAGGGAAGCACTTTGTTAATGATTTTATTAAGGTGTTTATTACCCTTATGTTTAGCCTCCGTGGAAAACAAGTATGATTTCCTGAGCGGAGAAGACTCCTCCGTCCTTTACTGTTTTGAGCCGTGGGATGGCTGCTTCTGGGGTGCGTGCGCCGCAGGTGCTGCCCGAGCCCACTCTTCGTTGCAAAGGAGGCTGGGCACATCACCCTTGGACCCTCTTCCACTTGGGAGGACGGTGCCCCTTTGCATTTGGCATGGTGGATCGATACGTACAGTAGGCCTGGGAAACGACGGCCGCATCGACTACACTCGTGCGCGGCGATCATGTTGCCGTGCTTTTGAAGTCTATGTAATTCTGCGTTCTTTGCAGATGTTATTAGAAAGCCCCTCTTACTCTGACATACGCCGCAGAGGGATTCTACAAATGGGTAGGCTATAATATATTCGTTGCTTATAGCAACTCTGTTTTCACCGGGTGTATCACTGGACTCGGTTATTGAGGCAAGCTCATTAGCTGCCTTTTGACTAGTTAAATCACTGGTATCAATTTTGACATTCGTCACACTGGTATCTTTATCACCGGTATCTATATGACTTGTGTTGCCGAGTTCTGAGCCATGTTGTCCTCGAGAAAGGTGTCCTCCAGATTCTCGGGAGACGACACCTTGCCTACCCGATTCCGAGGCTCTTCGAATCGTCTTTGGAGCAGGGTCTATCACGGGCCGGGGAGCTGCTAACACCCACGGCCCGTACCTCTATACCCGAGGCATGGTTCAGTCACCTTACCCTGTTACATGTAGGGTGGTTCAGCGGGACCACGAGAAGGTTGTAACTCTTCTCTTGATAGGATAGACGATAGGAAAAGAAGATCTTCGGTAGTCTTGGGAAAGGGTCAACCCTGGAGTTGACCAGTGGATAGCTTGAATATGGGTGTCGCTCAGTAAAGAACGCCAAGTCTAAATAGGAAAGGATTTATTCAACAAATGCAGCTATTTGAAGAACCGAAGTGTTAACAGTCAGGAGGAAGATTTCAGACTGCCATGAATGTAGCGTCTTGGTGCCTCCAGAGAGGGGATTGCTTACTTAGCGCTTCTCATGAGTAACTGTCCAGACGCCGGTGGCCACGGTTCTCATGTTCCGCTACTCAGCGTCTACTGTCCGGCTCTTAAGACCTTAACTAACTTTGAAATTCACTTTCCCTATTACAAGGTACATGCCTGGACTTGCGCCCCGCACCCCCTAGTAACTACAACTCTCTGTGACATCGTAGCACTAAGAGAGTGATAGTTACTCTCGCCGTTTACCCGCGCTTGCTTGAATTCCTTCACGTTGACATTCAGAGCACTGGGCAGAAATCACATTGCGTCAACACCAGCGTGGGCCATCGCAAACACACACACACACGTGTTTTGCGAATCGACACTGGTGAGTGCTGTTTTTGAAGGTTTTTCGGGTGTTGGAGCCGAATTTCTCGCTACTGCCGATCACCGAGTGACCTCCGGAACATCGGTGATTGGTAGGAGAGTTTGTTGCGGCTTCGGTGGCCTTATTTTTGCGTTTTTCTCAAAACGTAAGGAAAGTTATTTCTGGAAGTTCGTGCAGCGGCCGCAGAGCGGCGCTGTTAAAGGCGGCGGAAGTGGAAGGCGCTAGTAGTCCTAATGGCGCGGCGGGTTCAAAAGTAGAGAGGCGAGCTGCTGTGAGCGGACCCGTGCCAGCAGCAGGAACTTGGCTTCCTGCAGTTGAGAGTGAGCTTCACTTGAGGCAGGAGGCCTTAAATGCTATGGAGGAAAGCATTGGTAAGCTTGCCGAATTTGTGAAGGGCAGGCACAATGTCCACATGGTGATTCGGCGGTTGGTAGCTGTAATCTCCACCAACTACCAAGCGGCAAGGCCCGTCGTCACGTCCGCTGACGAAGAAATGCGGCAGCTGAAAAGCCACCTCAGCACCCTCTCCCAATTATTATTCGTGGACCTTCCCTTTTCCCCGGCCGGTCCTCCAAATTAGCTACGCCCTCTCCCGGTAGCAACTCAACTTTCTATAGATGGTCCCTTTTATCAATGGGCTGCTCTCGTTACAAAAATGGGGTCAGTTCAAGGAAATGCACCCCTGAGACCTCCTCCCACTTTCAGAACGGAAAGGGTTTGATGTTTTGCCAGAGTTTCGCCACACACACACAGAAAAGCCAAAACCTCGTTAATCCATTCTTGCGCGTCACTAATTAGATGTCGAGGCATTTGGCTATAACTTCACAGACTATGTGTGGACTGACTTCAAAGGCGGGAGAAGTTCCCTTATATAAATAATATTAACAACAGGCCCTCGGAATGGCGGAGGTACTTCCGGTTGTTCGCCGCACCTGCGCAACGCGGAACCCAACAAGGAATGTAATGTGGAACGAGATTCCCACCGGGTTATCTAGGGAGGAGGTAGAAGCCTACTATTAGCGAGCTGCTAACCACTGCCCCCGCGAGTCCATCTCCAACAGAGGGGCATCGGCAAGCCGACGGGGCTCCCCTCTCCCGCGGTACTAGTATAACCGGAGACTAGTTACGGGCCGAGAGCGCTTGGGGTTCCGCCCCTTGGCTCCAAGTCAGGCCTCTACTACACATCTGAATGCCCAGGGGGACGAGATCGTTGCCCAGGGAAGTGGGATTGAAAGCGGCCCGAAGAGCTTTCGTGGGCGAGTGGCGTGTAGTCTGCCCCCGGTTACGGCGATTCGGATACTATCCTACTTGCAGCAAGTAGGACGACACCTCAGACGCTCGTATACCGGCCGACTCGCCTCAGACTAGAGTTGCACCATAACTCTGAATAAATAAAAAATAAATATATATAAATAAATAAAGGTCTTTAGTAAAATAAATAATCTATGTATCAAGTGTAAATGACAAGTTACACCGGTATCGTTCGGGACTTGTTGTAATCTATGAAGTGGTGATAAATTTGAATGGATGATCGCAAAGCTATCAGCGATATCGTCCTCAGCGTTCCCCGGTCCGTAATACCCATCTCCTTGAGGGCTGCCAGGGTGTACTTTGGCATAGAGTCCCAACAATTATTGGGAGGACTTGAAATACTTTCCTTTGCTTTAAGCGCGACCTCGAGGGGGGAGTACTTCCGCACTTTCTCACTCTTCCCCCGCAGCATGAGCACTTTGGTGGATTTCCTTTCTTATAAGGTTGCATAACCAGTACCTAAACGAACTTCTCGGCACACTGAAAGCGACTGATCCTCCACCGCTTTTGTGGCATAATACGTTCGGCTCGCATTTCAGCCTTTAATTGATTATTGTGGGTTGTAATAATGCACCTACTACACACGCAATTTCTTCGCGGACAAATGTTTCTATGAGCTTTAAGGTCCTTTAGGATGCCGTGGTTATGACACTTTCGGCACTTTGGTGGTTTTCTTTGCTTTGAAGGTTGAAGGTTTAAGTCTTTGTATTTCTGCGTTTTTTGCAGATGTTATTAGAAAGCCCGGTCTTGACATACGCCGCAGAGGGATTCTACAAATGGGTTGCTTATAGCAACTCTGTTTTCACCGGGTGTATCACTGGACTCGGTTATTGAGGCAAGTTCATTAGCTGCCTTTTGACTAGTTAAATCACTGGTATCAATTTTGACATTCGTCACACTGGTATCTTTATCACCGGTATCTATATGACTAGTGTTGCCGAGTTCTGAGCCATGTTGTCCTAGAGAAAGGTGTCCTCCAGATTCTCGGGAGACGACACCTTGCCTACCCGATTCCGAGGCTCTTCGAATCGTCTTTGGAGCAGGGTCTATCACGGGCCGGGGAGCTGCTAACACCCACGGCCCGTACCTCTATACCCGAGGCATGGTTCAGTCACCTTACCCTGTTATAGGTAGGGTGGTTCAGCGGGACCACGAGAAGGTTGTAACTCTTCTCTTGATAGGATAGACGATAGGAAAAGAAGATCTTCGGTAGTCTTGGGAAAGGGTCAACCCTGGAGTTGACCAGTGGATAGCTTGATTATGGGTGTTGCTCAAGTCTAAATAGGAAAGGATTTATTCAAGAAATGCAGCTATTTGAAGAAGCGAAGTGTTAACAGTCAGAAGGAAGATTTCAGACTGCCATGAATGTAGCGTCTAGGTGCCTCCAGAGAGGGGATTGCTTACTTAGCGCTTCTCATGAGTAACTGTCCAGACGCCGGTGGCCACGGTTCTCATGTTCCGCTACTCAGCGTCTACTGTCCGGCTCTTAAGACCTTACTAACTTTGAAATTCACTTTCCCTATTACAGGGGATTTATCCCTCGCATCAGTTGCCATTTCCAGCATTGTACCCTCGAACCATCTCTTGGCGTTCACAGGCTTATCGTGGATGAACCTGTCTACGGTAACGATCGCTGCCCTTCCTGTAGCGTCTGCCACCCAATTATTGTTCGTCAAGATCTTGAACGGTTCACTGAGCACCGCGACGTCGACGTTATCCTCGTTTATCTTCTGGTGTAGCAGATATTGTGCAACCTCGCAGTGGTTTAGGTTTATCTGGATTAGCTTCATTTCCTTCTCTGTTGTACCTCTCCGATACGCCATGCATTTATAACCGCCAATCTGGTGGTCGGAGGCCGAATCCTCTTTGCAGAGCCTACAGGAAGCAGCATTCTTGCACTCCTTTGCAAAATGCCGTTCGTCTCCCTAGTTGCGGCACTGCTTGGACCTGTCTGGGCCCGAGCATTTGCGAGCGAGATGTCCGAATTCCCCGCATCGGAAACACCTGGTCACCTCGACTTTCTGCCTGATTCGGCATACCACCCAGCCGACCTTCATCTTCCCCATCTCTAATGCCTTCGCTGCTAGGTCTTTAGGAAGACATATCACCGCTGTCTGTGTTCCCCCAGCGCCTTAACTGCCTCCAGCCTGACACTTTCCGCCCCTGGGAGTTGCTTGTTTAGCGCCTCGCAGACCTCTTTGACGTCACCTCGTCCAGATCCCGCATTTCCAATGTGATATGCTGGGTGAGCATTTTGACTTTTGCTTGAGAGTCAAGTTGGTTTGCCGCTTTCGCGTACAGCTCTCGTTTCCTCTCCGGGGAGCTTCTTCAGTTCAAGCAAAAGTCCGCCCGACATTGTTCGCTTTACTTTGCTCACCTGGGCACCTAGTTTGGTAAGTTCCGGGTCGGACTTCATCCTGCGCAGGATGTCTGCATAAGACGATCCTTCGTCCGCCTGAATTAGTAAGCCATCAGGCTTCGATCGGGGCAGCATTCGGTTTTTCTTCCCCGCTGTCTGCCAGGTATTGTCCTTCTGCGTTAAGGTAGGGCTGGAGTCCTTAGGGGGAGGCGTCCTTCTTTCCGCAGGCTTCACGTTGTCATTGGCCTTCCGCTGAACCTGCTTCCTGGTCATCTCTGCTACGCTGTCAGTTTGGGTCAACGAGTCGGCGCGCGGGGTTGATTTCCTATCATCGTTCGTCGCCCTAGCCTCTTCGTAAGCCGTTCCAATGGATGCAACAAGGCGTCTTATCTCCATATGGACGTTGCCTCTGCCCTCTATGAATTTAGACAGTTCTCCTATCTTGTTGCCCAGGGTTTGGAAGGCATCCGTAGTTTCGGGTGCATTGCGCGCCCTGCGTGTCCCCGTTTGGTTTAAATTTGGCGCACTGCTAGCGCCATCTTCTCTGTCATCCGCTGCGCTCGTTGCCGTCAGCGGCGACGTGGTGCGGGAAGCTGCGCTACTACCCGAGTTGGCTTCTCGCGTGCCACGTGGACCTGTCATTGTATATCAGGAGTAATCTTCACAATCCACTGCAGATTGTGAACATATTATCCTGAACAAGAAATTAATGCACAAACTCAGGCCTATCACCTCAATATGCTCGTCCTAATCCTAACGCTACAGAGGCTGAAGGATTTTCAAAGTAGCCAGGAGTCCCTGGAGCTAGGTGTTGCTGTGCTGACGGTTTATTGACCAAATTAGCGGATGGTAGAGAAAAATGGCCTCGACCTTAACAATCCGGCGGCGGTTCGATTGTATAAAAATAATAAGCCGCGGCACTTCCAAAACCTCCAGGCGTTTGCCGTCAAGAAACTAATTCCCTAATAATGAGGACACACAGTTCCGTATTTCAGATCAAATGCCTGATGACGGGCTTGAAGGGACACTTGGGTTTTTGGTCTGTTGATAAGTAAGGGGGCTAGAACGGACGTCGTGAATAACAACGGTGATACTGGCTTCACAGAAAGGTCACGTGCAGGTAGTAAAGTCGGGGGACGGAAGGTAGATCCAAATGTCGGATATGTGGCTGACGTCACGGGCGTTTGACCAGGGCCTGCGAATGCAGGACGAGAGGAGCCAAGTCTTCTTCCTTCCTGGCCGTGTTCAGCTCTATCAAGTGCAGATTTGTCTTGTACTCGAGGTTCGTGTCGAAATTTTTTACTTTTTGACGACGACACGTTTGATCGAGGATTTCGGACAGTGTTTTTCTACATGATTAAAACCAACCGCACACATGCTTGTTGATAGCGTCTTCAATGTTTTTAAGGCATTTTACAGTATTACATACTTTTATTAATTTTCTACGAAATGACTTCAGTCTTCAAATCGGTTTATTTTCATCAAGAAGAATTCGTCGACAATTATCCATCTTTTCCGCTGGAGCCGCTTCCCAGGTGCTTATATCTCATTTCATTTAAACAATGAAAACTTATTTCATCCACATTTGTAGTATTAGAATCCTCCTCCTTATTTAGTTTCAGTTTCCAAACATGAAAACAACAAAATTAAATAATCTGAATAATATGTTTAATATAAACTCACTTTAACTTTGGTCCAAGCATATTTTTCTATATATAATAGTAATTATTTATTATCCATGTTTACACAGTAAAAATCTAATTAGATATATAATAATATTACATACAAACAGTAAATATTTACCCCATAAAAATTGTGGAAGAGCCTCAATATTAATTTTCATTCTGCACAACTGTAAACAAATATATACATTAAATAAATAATTTTACAATACCTTTTATGAGGAGTGTAAATGAACATTTAACATTAGTTTGACTCATGGTTTGTAAACTACAGTTTCTGTAAAAAGACAAAGAACTAGGAGTCAAATTTATTTTACTTTTCACAAATCATTCAATATTAAAAAAATAAATGTTAAAAAAATTATCAGATTTTAAGGAATGAAATACGATAATTTAAAATCAGAATAATGATGTGTCATACTGCTGTACAGATTACATCAATATCTGAATGTCATCACACACAAAACACTTTAATGGCTGTTCACCTGTATGATACTTCACATGTTTTTTCAAAAAAACTACTGCAATAGGCCCTGGCAAATGTGAACTCAAAGTCAAATATACGTGCATTAAATGCATATGTTTCTATATGGTGGTTGGCTGCAGCCGCTAGATGGTCTCAGTCTCTTCTTCAGAGTTGCAGAACGGAAAGGGTTTGGTGTTTTGCCAGAGTTTCGCCACACACACACACACACACAGAAAAGCTAAAATCTCGTTAATCCATTCATGCGCGTCACTAATCAGATGACGAGGCATTTGGCTAAATATTCACAGACAAAGTCTGGACTTACTTCAATAGCGGGCGAAGTTCCCTTATGTAAAAATAAAAGTACCAACAACAGGCCCGCGGCATGGAGGGGGTACTTCAGGTTGTTCGCTCCACCTGGGCAACGCGGACCCCAACAAGGAATGTAATGTGGAACGAGATTCCCACCGGGTTATCTAGGGAGGAGGTAGAAGCCTACTATTAGCGAGCTGCCAACCACTGCCCCCGCGAGTCCATCTCCAATAGAGGGGCATCGGCAAGCCGATGGGGCTCCCCTCTCCCGCGGTACTAGTATAACCTGGGACTAGTGACAGGTCGAGGTCGCTTGGGGTTCCGCCCCTTGGCTCCAAGTCAGGCCTCTACTACACGTATGATTGCTCAGGGGACGAGTCCGTTACCCACGTAGGTGGGATTGGAAGCGTCCTTATGAGCTTTTGTGGGCGAGTGGCGTGTAGTCTGCCCCCGGCTACGGCGATTCGGATACTATCCTACTTGCAGCAAGTAGGACGACACCTCAGACGCTCGTACCCGGCCACTCGCCTCGGACTAGAGTTGCACCATAACTCTCTGAATCAATAATAAATAAATAAATATATATGTAACTCTGAATATATAAATATATATATATACTAGTAAAAATAAATAGTCTATGTATCAAGTGTAAATGACTTATTACAGCGGTATCGATCGGGACTTGTAATCCATGAAGTGGTGATAAATTTGAATGGATGATCGCAAAGCTATCAGCGATATCGTCCTCAGCGTTCCCCGGTCCGTAATACTCATCTCCTTGAGGGCTGCCAGGGTGTACTTTGACATGGAGTCCCAACAATTATACTTTGCTTTAAGCGGGACCTCGAGGGGGGAGTACTTCCGCACTTTCTCACTCTTCCCCCGCAGCATGAGCTCCTCATCCTCGTGGCAGACTGAGACATCAGCCACGAGGTCAGGTTGGAGAGCCACACCTTGGGGGTCGAGCTTCTTTACTCACCACCCACGAGGCCGCTAATCGGGATTCCAGCAAGTCCCGTATTTCGTTGTGGCGACTAATTCTGCCACATTGGGTATGGACACACTGTCCTAGAATGTGTCCTAGAGTTTCGGGCTGTGCTTTGCATTGTCTGCACGCCACATCCGTGGTTTTATCCGTCCTGTTCCCGGCCACATTTGCTCGGAGTTTGAGTGCGCTCAAGAAGCGACAGGGCTTGAGCAAATGCGGCCGGTACAGGAACTCGTTCCCGATCCTATCATCTTTGTAGGCCTTAACGCCATTGCCTTGGGAGGGGAGGCTTTCCCAGGCCTTTCTTTCGCCCTCCTTAGCACGATCTTTGAATTTTCTGATGTCTGTAGGTTGGATGATGGGCCAGCCCAAGTGGGCTGTATGGGCCAACCTCTTGATCCTCTTAACGAGGCCGGAGTCACTCCCAACCACCCTCATCACTGGGTCGTCGCTGTTGATGAAGTTCCACCCAGCTCTAAGGGTGGAGGAAGTGACCACGGTCTCGAGTCTGGGGAAGCCCAAGCCACCGTCGCGTTTGGCCGCGTAGAGCAGGCCATCTGCCGTGCAAGCCGGCAGATGAAGCATGCCCTTCACGGCCATACGGATGTCCCGATCGAGTTCGCGGAGGACCGTTACCCCGATGGGACCCGCGGAGAAGGAGTACAGAAAATGAGGAACGATGTACCCCGAGAGCAACTCTACCTTTTGATGCGGGCGCAAAGGAAGCTTTGCGACCCGCGGTAGAGTGTCTCGAAGGTTTTGCACCGCCCCCACTACTGACACTCCCTCCCACGGGGTGACCTGGACTCCCAGATACGTTAAGGGAGAGGTTGGTCCCTGGTATGTGATCCTCGTGCCACTGTTTGCCTTGATCTCTGGATCCTTAACGTACCAAGACTTTTCGCTACTTTTAATTTCAAAAGCCGAGCATTTACTTGGTGATATGCTCATTCCTCTTTCTCTTCGGAATGTCTCCAGCTCGGTTAGTAGCGCTTGCGCATCCGCCGACTTTTCATCGTCTCTAGACGCTTTATAACCTCGTCTAGAACGACATTAAAGATCAATGGGGATAGAGGGTCGCCCTGTTTGACACCTCTTTTTATTTCAATTTCGAACTCCGGACGACTTTTCACCACGGTGGTGACCCCCATGTAGGAGTTCACCACCATGGTGATCAGTTCGTCCGGAGCTCCCCTCTTCCCTGATTGCGTCGTGTGGGATGGTATCAAATGCTTTTGCTATGTCTATTTGGACGGCGACCAGGCCCCTGTCCCGCTTTCCCCTAGAAATGATCTCATTAAAGAGATTAATATTATTAAAACATCCCGCCTCATTCGTGAAACCCTTTTGGCGGATGTCTAGATCAATACAGGCCTTTAGCCTGGTGTCGACGGCCCCCCAGAAGGCGCGACTGATAATTGAGGAGACCGTGATGGGCCTGTAGTTGGTAGGGTCGGACAAGTCCTTTCCCTCCTTAGGTATCAGTACGGTGGTATTCTTGGCCCAATCACTCGGCGGGAGCTGGGCACTCAGGACCAGGTTAAAGAATGCGGTCAGCGCCGGATCTTATCCGACTCGAGGCCCTTCCCTGATCCTGTTTTAGAAACTTTAACAGGGTACTGTATATTCCGTCCACAGACGGGCCGATCTGCCTCGAGAGCCTGGCTGACTAGTGTTATTACCGGGTTAATTATATTGGGGTCTTCTATAGACTCGCTAACTATGGCAGGTATCTGTTCCCGGCCATCTGTAAGATGGAGTGCCCATCTGGATTGGCTCCTCTCTGATTCTGCCTAAACCAGAGGAGGATTCAGCCTCACCAGGATTGGGCTGAGGAGATTCCCCTTTGCTTGCGATGGGCTTGGGGCCACATCGCCCTCAGAGTCCCCTCCCCTGCTCGTCGAGAGGTCTCCTCCTTCCGCCCTGGTAGTGGGGCGCACCTTGCGGGGGGGTTGGCTACTGCTGGATCTACCCCCGTTTGTTGTTCAGTAGTCGATGTTAGGTCGCCAAGCCCCAAGTCGGCGTGAACTGTTTGAGGCCGGAAGGTATATATACATCAATCGGCACTCCGGGTATAACATATGATTCCTCATCATCATCATCATCTTGTCCAGATTTTGTGAGAATTTCTGACACTATATCATATGCAGCTGAGTGGTACTTCTGGTCCTTCTCAAGTTGCCCAGCATCCAAAGGCATCATTAGACTGCTCGATTCAGACTTTGCCACAAGTTCCTTAATAAACTTATCTATAAATCTTCGCATGGGGATTGACTGGTTATTTTGGTCTCCTCCAACACCCCTATACATCTGTAAGGATTTATTTCCTCCCAATTCGATATTTAGTCGGACACATAAGTAGGCCAGATTTGGAACCCTAGCAGCCACTCCCTGAATGTAGAAACCAACATAAGGATTACCTTTGACCACGCGCATGAACTCGAGATAAAACTCAAATTCCTCTCTCAACACTGGCAGCCTTCTAAAAAGCGGCATCCAACGAAATTGTAACTCAATTCCACCTTCTCTCTGGGTAATGAGGCCGGAGGGTGGCGCCTACCCCTCGCATATCACAATCCTCACCGGGATATGTTAACCCCTCGACTCAGGTGAGTCGACCTTGTTAGAGGAGTAGCTGGGCTAGTCGCATCTCCTTCGTTGGTTTTATACATTGCCAGACGCACGCTCGCGGTAGACCGGCTCGCACCTCTTGTCCCTGATCTGCTTCAGGGTTTTTGAGGGAAGCACTCTGTTAATGATTTTATTAAGGTCTTTATTACTCTTATGTTTAGCCTCCGTGGAAATCATAAGTATGATTTCCTGAGCGGAGAAGACTCCTCCGTCCTTTACTGTTTTGAGCCGTGGGTTGGCTGCTTCTGCTTTTAAGCGGTTGCTGGTTTCGGGTTGTGTGCGCCGCAGGTGCTGCCCGAGCCCACTCTTCGTTGCGAAGGAGGCTGGGCACATCACCCTTGGACCCTCTTCCACTTGGGAGGACGGTGCCCCTTTGCATTTGGCATGGTGGATCGATACGTGCCGTAGGCCTGGGAAACGACGGCCGCATCGACCACACTCGTGCGCGGCGATCATGTTGCCGTGCTTTTGAAGTCTATGTAATTCTGCGTTCTTTGCAGATGTTATTAGAAAGCCCGGTCTTGACATACGCCGCAGAGGGATTCTACAAATGGGTAGGCTATAATACATTCGTTGCTTATAGCAACTCTGTTTTCACCGGGTGTATCACTGGACTCGGTTATTGAGGCAAGCTCATTAGCTGCCTTTTGACTAGTTAAATCACTGGTATCAATTTTGACATTCGTCACACTGGTATCTTTATTACCGGTATCTATATGACTTGTGTTGCCGAGTTCTGAGCCATGTTGTCCTAGAGAAAGGTGTCCTCCAGATTCTAGGGAGACGACACCTTGCCTACCCGATTCCGAGGCTCTTCGAATCGTCTTTGGAGCAGGGTCTATCACGGGCCGGGGAGCTGCTAACACCCACGGCCCGTACCTCTATACCCGAGGCATGGTTCAGTCACCCTACCCTGTTACAGGTAGGGCGGTTCAGCGGGACCACGAGAAGGTACATGCCTGGACTTGCGCCCCGCACCCCCTAGTAACTACAACTCTCTGTGACATCGGCGAAGCACTAAGAGAGTCATAGTTACTCTCGCCGTTTACCCGCGCTTGCTTGAATTTCTTCACGTTGACATTCAGAGCACTGGGCAGAAATCACATTGCGTCAACACCCGCGTGGGCCATCGCAAACACACGCCAGACATTGCTTGGCGCGAACACGTGTTTTGCGAATCGACACTGGTGAGTGCTGTTTTTGAAGGTTTTTCGGGTGTTGGAGCCGAATTTCTCGCTACTGCCGATCACCGAGTGACCTCCGGAACATCGGTGATTGGTAGGAGAGTTTGTTGCGGCTTCGGTGGCCTTATGTTTGCGTTTTTCTCAAAACGTAAGTACGGTTATGTCTGGTAGTTCGCGCAGCGGCCGCAGTGTGGTGCTGCTAAAGGCGGCGGAAGAGGAAGGCGCTAGCAGTGCTAATGGCGCGGCGGGTTCAAAAGTAGAGAGGCGCGCTGCTGTGAGCGGACCCGTGCCAGCAGCAGGAACTTGGCTTCCTGCAGTTGAGAGTGAGCTTCACTTGAGGCAGGAGGCCTTAAATGCTATGGAGGAAAGCATTGGTCAGCTTGCCGAATTTGTGAAGGGCAGTCACAATGTCCACATGGAGATTCGGCGGTTGGTAGCTGTAATCTCCACCAACTACCATGCGGCAAGGCCCGTCGTCACGTCCGCTGACGAAGAAATGCGGCAGCTGAAAAGCCACCTCAGCACCCAGACGATCCCTCCATCGCAAGGGATAAACAAGAGGGAAAGAAGGATGGCTTCTTCCCAACCAACAGCACCACTGAAGTCACAAGAAGAGGAGCACCACCCAGAGGCCCCCGTCACCGCACAACCGGATGTATGGCACACGGTTGTGGGGAAGAAGAAGAAACACCCCAAGAAGTCGGAAAGGCAGCGCCCTGACACCATAGTCGTCAAGGCGAAAGAGGGGGCGACCTACGCCGATATCCTCCGAAGCCTGAAGGCGGACCCAGATCTACAAGAGCTGGGATCCAACGTAAGCAGGATCAAGAAGAAGGCGTCGGGGGAACTCCTCGAGATGAAGAGAGCGCCGACGTAGGAAACGGGAACCCTCTGCACGGCTGTCGGGCAGAAGCTTAAAGCCGTGGCGGAGGTTTAATCCCTCACGCAGGTAAAATTCATCGTGGTGAAGGACCTCGATGAATTTACGACAAAGTAAGAGGTCTGGGAGGCCCTCAAGGATCAGATCCCCGGAGCAGAAGGACTGGAACCTTCAGTGGTGAAGTCCATCAGATGGGCCTATGGAGACACCCAAACGGCCGTAGTCTGTCTCCCGAAAGGGCTGGCGGCTAAGGCCTTGGAGTTGGGGAAGCTCCGAGTGGGCTGGGCAGCCGCCCGAAAGAGGGAAACGTTGACTGCTAGCAAATGCTTTCGCTGCTGGGAGTACGGCCATATGGCCAGGAACTGCGCGGTACCCGACAGTACCTCTCTCGCACTCGCGGCAGCGGCCATTACAGAGTGGGCGGAGCCAGTAATTTTCCACTGCGCTCTCTGTCGCAGACATAGCTCTGTCTCTCTCCAACACAAGAGGAACGCCATTTTGTTCTGGTGCTTGAACTAAAGTTGCTATATAAACTCTTATAAGTGATTAATTATTAGTTTTAAAAATGGAATATTGTTTAGATTTAATTAGGTTATAAATTAAGTATAAAATGGAAAACATGGAAGAGAAAATATACCAAAAAAATTAGCTGATATAATAGGTTACATTGACTCCGAGTTCAAAACTGGGAAGTCAATAACGGAAGCTAAAGTAAATGGGTTGAAATACAAATTAACTGAATCATTTCTTCTCATATCCGAATTGTATGGGAAAATCGATATTCTAGAAAGTGAACTGAAAAGTGAGAAAGAAAAAAACAACAACACAATCTTTAGGCCTGGTACCTCCTATGCAGGCGTGACAAAGGGCAATAACAACAACAGTCTGACATACATAAATAAGAAGCCAGAAGGAACTAAAATAATTTTAACACCTAAATCAGGGGGGGGGACACAAAAACAATAGAAAAGAAAATTAAAGAAATTATTCAACCTAAAGAAGGAAAAATTAAAATTAAATCCATTAAGACAACTAAGAAAAACATCATAATCGAAACAGAGGAAAGGAATGACTCCGAGAAAATACTAGGCAACAAAAAGCTAAAGGAACACATGGATATTGAATTGACTAAAAAGAAAAGACCTAAGATAATACTGTACGACATACCGAAACAAATGACTAATCAAGAAATATCAGAAGCCTTATATGAACAAAACTTTGAGGAAACTATAACAAAGGTAGAATTTCAGGAGATGTTTAATTTAAGATTTAAAACAGGCCCTAAAGAGAAGGACACTGTCCACCATGTGGCAGAATTATCATCTAAAATGAGACAGCTGATCCTCCAAAAGGGTCGACTGTACCTCCCATTTCTGTCCGTCGCCGCAAAGGACTTCCTTGTAATCCCTAGGTGTCTAAAGTGCCAGGACTTGGGGCACATTGCGAAATATTGCAAAGGTGAGGCAAGTCACTGCGCACACTGTGGAGATCAGGGACACGAAAGGAAAGAATGTCCCAAGAAGAATGAGCCGGCAAAATGTATTCCATGTTTTAAAAGGGGGAAGAAATGCAACAAAATAGGAAAAGAAAATAAAGACTGTGAAGTCTACAAGATTCTATTACAAAGGGAAAAAGATAAAACCGATTATGGACAATAAATACAAAGAACAAGCAAGTAGCAATAAGAAAAATAAAGCGCCTTCCAGACTGGCCAGAGATAGACGGAGATTAGAACAATTCGTCAATTCAAAAAAAGAGTCCAAAGAAGACAAGGGCACCCAAGTTGATCCCCAAGATCTTACAACAAATAAAATGAAAGACCCGGCAGTTATATACAAGGACCTAGAAGATAACATCATGATGACAAAAATGGAGGACCCACAAAATCTGGTAAGAAGCCTAAGGCACATAATTCGGCACTTACATACAAAAGGCGACACGATACTCTTCCCCTTCCCGGAGGCGGCGGACAGAATACTACTCAAAGTATATCTCGGGTGCATTTGATAATCTCTGGTGGCCCGCCCTGTGGTGTCGATTGCGTGAAGTAAATTGTCCAGAACCATTATTTAAAATGATAGTGGACTATTGTAAGGACAGGAAGGTCACGCTGCAATGCCCATGTGAACAAATCAGTAAAATAACGACAAAGGGCTGTCCACAGGGATCGGTGTGTGGCCCAATCTTCTGGGACCTATGCATAGAATCCCTGTTGGACGAAATAAGCCAGGTTCACAACACAGTGGACGTTGTAGCGTACGCGGATGACGTTATGATAACCATAGGAGGGGACACCAGAATTGAAATTGAGAACAAAATAAAGGGAGCTCTAGATCTTGTACAAAGATGGTGTTGTATAAATAAACTAGAAGTATCAACCAACAAGACTTGCTACTTGGTTTTGAAGGGAACACTGGTAAGGAACCCTCAAGTCAAAATCCAAAACTTTAATATTAAAAGATGTAAAACAATAAAATACTTGGGAGTCTGGCTAGATGAACGGAATACCTTTTCAGACCATATTGATAAAATCAAAGAAAAATCGACAAAAGCGATGAATAAAATAACAAGGATCGCTTCTTCAAAATTCAAAATTCCGATGAACATATTTAAACTGTACCATGAATCTATCCTTGCAAGTATCACTAGCTATGCAGCCAGTATATGGGCTCATAGATTAAAACTGGTGAAGCCTGCAAGGAAGATTCTACAAATTCAAAGACAGACCTTAATAAGAATATCCGGTGCATACAGCACGACATCTACGGATGCGTTAACTGTCCTTCTAGGTGTGACCCCCTTGGACCTAGAAGTAAGACGACGCGCGTCCCTATACTGGCTGTGGAAGAATAAACCATCGAAAATAGAGGAAATACTGGGCACCCCAGCTAAAAACAAAATTGAAATTAAAGAAGCTATTTTAGACATTTGGCAAAGTAGATGGGATACATCGGAAACAGCCAGGAGAGTTCATGAGTACCTTCCCAATATTAGGGAGAGGCTAAACATGCCTTACCTACAACCGGCGAGGGGGCTCATGCACTTTCTGTCGGGACATGGCCCATACGGGACATACCTAAAGGATATAAATAGTATAAATAATAACACATGCGAATGTGGAAAAGTTGCGACTCCCGAACATGTGGTGCTGGAGTGCACAGTAAACAACATCAATCAGCACTCCCGGGAAATAATTTCCAAATTATCGATTAGAGATATATTATTAGACAGGGAAAAACTAGTGTTCCTGGAGGAAATCGCAAACCAGGTATCAAGTCTAGAGCTGGAAAAATACAAAATGAGAACTGGTACAACAAATAGAGAAAGAAAAAATGAGGTGGCTCAACCATCAGTTGAGTACCAAACTAGAAGTAGACACCATATTCCCAATGACGAGAGACCCATAGAAACAGCTCAAGCAACTCAAAACAGAAGGAGATTTCTATGGGTTTCTGATAAAAGAAACATTGAGGAATAAAAACATCGCTGATCCTGGACCGTGTTGATGGGACGAGCCGCCTGGACCCCAGACAGTGACCCATTGACACGGGAACCGGAACGGCGTTGTTGCACTATTAGAACATAAAACTAAGTAGAACCACAAAGACTTAATCTAGGTTATGTAAAATAGAATAAAAACAAAAATAAAATAAAACAAAGTCAACATTGGAATATCAGGTAACAGCAACAACGAGCCTGCTTCCTGGAATCCGGGATACACGGCTTAACCGGAAACCGGTGTTGCAAATATGGGAAGAAGCACAGGTGCAGGATGGATGGAATAAGCAATTATAACAGGTTACCCTCCTGCCCCTCTGTTACATGAGGAACAGGAGGGTGGTAAGAGAAGAGGTTATCCTCCTGCATCTGTGCGTATAGGTCACAATTAGGACATACACGGTGGGAATTTCAATAGAAATTCACAGAACCCACCGTGGACTCAAAAGTCGTAAACGTAGATAACAAATAGACAGTGGTCTCGCTAGGTGGTGCCAACCCGCCTCCTCGTGGCAGGGACGGAAACTCGCTAGACGAGGCCAAGTGGTTGGTATATTAATAATAAAGAAACCCAAAAAGAATATATGCTATCAGATGATGTGCTATAATCATAGATATTTAGGAAATTTAATATAATTAGCAAATAATAGCAACTGTAGAAATATTTATATTTACTTATTATAATATTAGATAAAAAGGACATTGTAAATAAAATAAAGAACAAACAAAATTTATATAGAATCATCATAGGCCTACTTTAGCCTCAAGATATTAGGCCATAAGTTTTTATAAAAAAAAAGTTCCAAGTTATGCCGCAAATGCAGTGAAGAGGGACACGTCGCCAGCACTTGCAGCAAGGAGCCGGAGTGCGCCCTCTGCAAAGGGAAAGGCGACAGCTGCCACCTCGCGGGCGGCTACAGGTGCACAACCTACAGAGGATCAACGCAAAGACGACATGAGGATTCTTCAGATGAACCTCAACCACTGTGAAGCAGCGCGGGACCTACTGGGACAAACGGTACGGGAGCAGAACTTCGACGTCGCTATCCTGTGTGAGCAATACAGGAACCACAGACACGAGTCTTGGATATCCGACGAGTCGAACCGCGCCGCGATCTGGATGTGTGGCGGACGGCAAATTCAGCGGAAGGCGGGAAGAGCAGCGTTCTACACAATGTCTATATATATATATATATAGCGTCTAAGTCCCACCGAGCCTCCAGATAGGTGAGTTTGAAACCCTCGTAGGGCGAATAGCGGCAGGCAGCCGAGGACGTCGACCTATAGTGATAGCAGGCGACTTCAATGCCTGGGCAGTAGAGCGGGGAAGTAGGAAGACCAACAGGAGAGGACAGATCCTGTTGGATATAATGGCAGCACAGGACTTAATCCTAGCCAACAGCGGGGGAAAGCCGACGTACGTGAGCGGAAGGAAGAGCTCGGTCGTGGACATAACATTCGTAAGTGAAGTCTTGGCACCGGGATTGAGGTGGGAGGTCAGCGACCTCTACACTCACAGTGACCACCAGGCCGTCCTCACTACGGTTGGCGCACCAGGAGCATCCAGAAGAGACAGGAAGAAGCGGAGTGGGACTGCATGGAGCTGGAGGAAGATGGACGAAGACTGCTTCATAATCATGATGGAAGAAGACGTCAACGTGGCCGGCTCGCCAGAGGAAAGAAGAGCAGCTAATGGCGCTCGTCACCAAAGCCTGCGACGTGGCCATGCCGAGGACCGCGTATGTGGGCCGGCGTCAGGCAGTTTTTTGGTGGAACGAGTCCATTGCGGAACTGAGAAAGAAGTGCCACGCTAGTAGGCGCCATTACCAACGTGGGAGAGGACAACCAGACGCCCGTGTAAGATGGGAACAGTTCCTCATGGATCGTCTGGCACTAAAGAAGAGCATCAAGAGCAGCAAACGCCAGTGCTGGACCGAGCTGTGCAACCAAGTCAACGTGGACCCGTGGGGACGGCCATTCAAAATCGTTATGGCCAAGATGGGAAGAACCGCGACCCCTACTTCCCCGGAGGTGCTGCGGGAAATAGTGACAACCCTATTTCACCGACAAACGGCCGAAGCAATGGGAGAAGCAGGAGTGCGAGAGGCAGACACGGAGATCACGGCAGGCGAACTGAAGGCGCTTGCGTGAGAATTAGGGATGCGAAGGCCCCAGGGCCAGACGAGATTCCGAACAAGGCCATCAAAGCGGCCATTAGCAAGAGGCCAGATCTTTTCCTCGCAGTGTACAACGAATGCCTGAGGAAAGGAGTTTTTCCCAGAAGATGGAAGAAGCAGCGCCTCGTCCTACTGCCCAAGGGAAGGGACCCGCAGGAAAATCCCTCCGCCTACCGGCCAATATGTCTCCTGGACACGGCAGGGAAAGTGCTGGAGCGAATCGTCTGCGACAGGCTTACAGCCCATTTAGAATCCGTGGAAGGGCTATCGGGCAACCAGTATGGTTTTAGGAAGAGTAGGTCAACGATAGACGCCGTAGAAGAGGTAGTAGATACAGCACGTAGGGCCATCGAGGGAACAAGATGGAGGAGAGGAGCGAAGAGATACTGCGCTATCATTACACTCGATGTGAGAAACGCCTTCAACTCGGCGAGGTGGGAGGAGTACATAGTGGCCATGATAAGAGGTTACTTCCGCGAGCGTACACTCCATTACGCTACCGACGAGGGAGAAGTATGCCACAGCATCACAGGAGGAGTTCCGCAGGGATCGGTCCTCGGCCCCGTCCTGTGGAATGTGATGTACGACGGGGTACTAAGATTAGAGATGCCGGTTAGAGATGACCTATGGGTCAGCTGCCACGAAGAGAATCTGGGTAGGGAGCGAAAGTCAAAAATGCGCGTGACCCGAGACAGGTTGGAACAACATACACTCTAGTTTCCTACGAACGAGAGAGAGAGAGGGAGAGAGAGACGCTAATGACCTCAAGGACGTTGACTGTGTGAGAATAACACAATCTGGTCTCACACAAGATCAAAACGATCTTGGTTCTCATCTGAACTCAACGTAGCAAAGGGACGTGGACCAATCAATGGTGTATTCAACTTTTGCCACAAGTCGTGGGGATTGCTGATGGGCCGCAAACCTGAGACAGAGAAGACATTTCACTCACAATTTTTGAGAACAACCCTCTCTTGTGTAAGAGGCTGAAGGATTTTCAAAGTAGCCCTTGTAGCTAAGTGTTGCTGTACCGACGGTTTATTGACCAAATTAGCGGATGGTAGAGAAATTTGGCCTCGTCCTTAACAATCCGTCGCGGCGGTTCGATTGTATAAAAATAATAAGCCGCGGCACTTCCAAAACCTCCAGGCGTTTGCCGTCAAGAAACTAATTCCCTAATAATTAGGACACACAGTTCCGTATTTCAGATCAAATGCCTGATGACGGGCTTGAAGGGTCACTTGGGTGGGGGGGAGTGAGTGTATTTTATTAATTTACTTTTTTACTATTGTTGATCATTGTACAGAAAGTGTGTAAAAGATAGTTAAAAAAATATTGAGGTTTGCTATACGAAAACAAGAAAGCGAGATAAAAATGTGCATAAAATTAAAAAAATAAATTCCTCCACTAGCAAACACAGAATAATTTATAAATTGAAGTTTATTATTAACAGATCAAAATGAAGACGTATTGCTTGTCCCGAGTTTCACCCACTAATCTCGCGCCACGTCACGAATCTCTGCAGCGAAACGTCTGGGTACGTTTGACGTCATTTGATGAATGCCGGCAGAACGTTCAGGCTCGTCCGTCGAGGCCAAGCATCTGCTACCTTTCCCTTTCTATTATGGGAAGGGGTCGCAGAAACAGGAACCGTCCTGATAAAATCCCAAGGATATATGTCCAGTCAACTATAGGAACTAGAGTGAAGTGCACAGTTGACGGGAATGCCGACTACGCTGATGACTCGCGGTTCCTAGCAGTATCGCCAGTCCTCGTGGCCCAGAGGTCGACACTCCTCCGGACACGTCTTGAGCATGGGTTCGGCGTACATGCCGTCGGGGCAGCCCACGAAGTTGGACGGGGACGTCTCGAGGCGCCGCGTGGGCCACGGCCGGAAGTTGCCGTGGCTGCTGTTGAAGGCGACGCACAGGTAGGCGTCGTGCTGCATGACGTCACCCACGACCGCCGGCCAGAGGACGCGTGCGAGGATCTGTTGGTCGTCTTCCTGCTTCCCGGACGTCGTCGTCAGGTTCCGGCAGAAGCGGCGGAGGTCGTCGGCGTCGCCCCTGCCCCCGAGGCGCGCCCCCCACATCCCCCCTGACGGGAAAACAGAAACAAGGAGGATGACGTCACCACAATTCTCTTAAAATATGATGTAGACCAATCTGCGTCCTACTGGAGTTTCTCTCGCAGGCGCTTCACCCCAGCAGTGACTAAGGGTCTCACCTGATCAGGTCGGGGATGCCTCTTGCACTCTCTCTGGGCACTTTTTATCAAAGTTCTCATACGCCGAGACACCTTCACCTATTGTGGGAGGTATATGTACTGGGGTCGAAGACCTTGGGCAAGAGTTGTCCGCGTTGATACCATTGGATCAGTCAGGGGCCAACTGCCTCCCGAAACTGGTGCTGACACGGAGAAGGGGGAATGCTGCGACCCCACAGCAAACTCGTCTCCCGTCTTTCACAGGGAAGGGCGTGAGAATAGTAGCCAATGCCCGACCTACCTGATGCAGGTTTTCTAGGGTTTCCCCCTGCATCTCTTTAGGTGAAACACCGTAAGGGTAGGATCCTTAAACCACAGCCCGGGGGCCCTACTTAACCCTTCGCTACCTTCCGCATCCGTTCCTTTCAATTCCATTCCTAAGGTATTAAAGGGGGAGTTGCCTGATCACCCTCATGTAGCCTGCTAACCCCCAAAAAAAGTCCTCGGTCTTGGCAAGAGGTGGCTGTGTGAGTCTTCACCCCAGACTGATCTGCGGGTCTTACCTGATTATGTCGGGAATGCCTCGCACTTTTTTTTCATTCAAAATTCTCGCCGATTCTAAGAGGTTTATGTACTGGGGTAGAAGACCTTCGGCAAAAGGCAAGAGTTTTCCGCTGATCCCATCCATTGGATCAGTCGGCCAACTGCCTCCTAAAATTGGTAGAGACACAGTACTCATGTTCGTCTCAACACGCCTCTCTTCATCTATCCTTTTTATTTCAATTGATATCTGTCAAACCTTATCCTCTTCTCTCTTATTTACGACTATCAGTTCCCCCTTATCTGCTGATTGTACCTTATCATGCAGGTCATGGTTGGTCTACAGTTGTTGTCCCGGTGGCAGATACAAATTGAAATTCCTGGAAGTTTTACGTCTGTTTTTAATTTAAAGGAAATAATTAGACGACGTTTAACTGACTGGTTATTTTATTGCACTAGCCAACGTTTCGGCACCTCTTTGTACCCCTCTTCACAATGAAATTACTTCAACATAAATACTTCTTATCTTAGAAAAATAATCCTAGTCCTTTAAAGATTTCTATAGTCCTGAAGGAAATATAGAATTATATTACCTTTTCGCTTCACTTTGACTTTAACATTTAAAATTCGAATATGCATTTATATTATTCAAAGTAACAACCACTTCACTTCGCACGTTTTTTTTAGATTTGTCTAAATTTATTATCCTGATGGTCCTATTTAGGAATGAAAATTTGACATTTTTTTTGTTGCAGCTAATTCCAATCCATGGCTTTTGCCCCGTATAAGCTTTGCGTTCTCCCTCCTTTGTGACAATATCTCCCAAACCAGTTTTTCTACCTTTTCGTTCCTATGACCTTGTGGTCCTACTCGCAGCCCTTTTCTCCAATGATTCTATTTGAATTTTCCTATAGGGATCCCAATGAGCTGCCCCCGTGTTCCCAAAATTGGTCTAACTAAGGGTAAATATGCTACCTCCTTTCATTTTGTACTTCCCGTTTTTTAAGTTCCTCATTATGAAGTGTAAGGAATTCCCACGCTTTTTCGTGGATTTGTGAACTGTTATCAGTTTTTCCTCTATAACGTCTCTCACTTCACTCCCCACTTACTTTATTATACGATTGCTCACACTTTTTGCCCTGCCCTAGACAATCTTTTCCTGCATATCATTAAATTATTAATTTAATCTATTAAATATATCAATTAATTTATGACTTCAACTTCTGCTTTAAACTATTAAAATTATCTTTAAATTCTGACATTATTTCCGTAAAGTGTTCATTTTGTTTGTCAAATTTATTATTTTAAAACCATTAATAATTGTTCGATGGTTATGTCCTCTGCTTTCTCCCAACTTCTACAGCCTCTACTACCTTTTTCACCCATCACAATTTCTTGAAACTTCCTCCAATTTATACAATCTTTAGCTGCACTCAACTCAATTAGTTTAAAGTTTTGAGGTTTTTTTTATATTTGTCTTTTCCCTCCGCCAACCTGTGTGCACGTTGGCTTTCCCGAATCATCTTTCTACTCTGCTTTTTGCACACCTCTTTTCCTACTTCATGCACTTTCCACGTAAGCATGCAACATTCGTGCTTTCTTAAATACTTTAATCACCTTTTACGCACACACACACACTTCTCGTTGTTATCAAAGTAGTGGCAACTTCCACCGCCTGGATTAGCAGCTTGTGTTTTAAATAATAAATTTGATAAATAAAATGATCATTTTAAGGAGATAGTCAGATTTAATATATAAATTTTAAAGTTTAAATTAACTGTATAATGATATGCAGAAAAATGCGGTGTGCCGTGTGAAGGCCATCATCTTTTCCCGTTTTCTGGGACGGAGATGTAACTTACTTGTTACAATATATATAGAGTCATTCTGCAAACTCCCAAGTCCGTCCGAAGTTGATGGCCTTCAACCCTGACTGCCGCCATTCACAAATTTTAATGTTCGTTCGTTCCTTCCTTTCACCGTTGGCTCGCCAAATGTAGCGAAACTACGCTTGGAATTCGCCTCCCCAATGTCCTGGTTGAAAAGGCGAGGGAAAACTACGAGTTTCGCTACACTCCGCAGCATATCGAAGATAGACAAAATCTAGCAATTTTCAGTTTCGATTAATAGGGCGCCAGATAATTTTACCACAAGAAGACCGCCACCAAAAGGTTTAGTGTAACATCAACATTTATTCATGGAGCCACGAGAAATGAATGTCCCCGCCCTCAACTAACTAAATCAATCCTCTCATTAGCTTTTCGCCATCTTGCAAGTACAAGGTCACTTGACCTAGACCTAGCCAGCCACATGCGAGTGACTTGTCCGCTCTACCGACGCCTTCACGCCATATCGCGTGGTTCCCCTTTTTGTACGCGGCACTGCGTCGCGCTGTAACAATACCTTCTATTGCGGTAGTTCTTAAAAGACGCCCACAGGGAGTTCTCTGGCCTCTTGACGGCCAACTTTGCTAATTTCTGGGGGCGGAGATGTAACTTACATGTTACAATATATAAAGTTATATATACCGACATCGAGAGGGACCGACAGAGGAAGAGAATGACACAGACAAGCGGAAGGAGAGAGAAAGAGAGAGCCATTTACGAATTTTTAAATATAGAAGACAAGAATGGAAATATGTTGCTCGGAACCTGGACCTTGCACTTTCCCGGCGGGTAGTCTACAACTGAGCTAGTCCGAGTACGACGTGCCGCCACTCTCCTATAGTCACATTTTCACCCCCTAATATCTAGGAATTTAGAGAAGGATGGACATTTATCAGAGGTGCGCGTGATTCAAAAGTCAAAAGGGGAATAAATGCTTGTATTGAAGCGCGGTGCATTTTTTTCCGAGTTCATTTCGAATTTTAAATATCATCCGCCCTCGTGCCGAGAGAAGTGGCAATATCTGAAAACAGTCGCCTGTGTACGTACCTAAGAAGGGCGCGTTGTGCACGGGGTTGTCCCTCATGACGTGGACGCGCAGTCCAGAGAGGAGCCACTCGTCCACGGCCGCCTTCTCCCTGGGCGACACGCGGCTGTCCAGGTCCCTGCTCACCAGAGTGTCCACCAGAGGGTCGCACAGGGGCAGGAAGCGCCACGCTTTGGGCTGCGTGTCTGCAACAACACCAATGTCTCATCCACGCCAGTCCGGTATAAATATTTGAAGAAGGAAGGAAGGAAGGAGTTTGGACGCTTTGTGGTCCACGGCACGGCTGGAGCTGGTATAGACGGGAAAGGAAGATTCGAATGTAGCCCGAGACTTAGAGAAGTTGTTGGCTGTCTAATCTAATTGAAAAAAAAAGATCACAGCAGCGAGCAGAAGGAGCTCCGCCCCCCGTCTACTTAATCCAGGCCGGAGAATTCCTGGAAAGAAACTCCAGGTACAGACGGTAGAATTCACTCACCACCGGAAGGAGCCGCGGAAGCTGCCCGAGTTAAGATAAACGGAGGAGGGAGGAAGCAGTCAATTTCACAAAGGACAAAACAGGTGCCACTGTCACGATTGTCCTTTTCTGCCGCAAAAATCCCCACAAAATTACTCGTTAAAAGCGTCACAATGAACTTGAGTTAGCCGTGGTAAAATTTTTTAATTTGACCTAATGTTAAGTATTTTTTTTGATTTTGTTAAAGAAATTTAATTTTTCATTTAATCAAAACCAGTGACTCATTTTGACTTAAATTAAAATTCAACCCAAGTTTATTATAAGACGTAGAATAATATAATCAGGTAGGTGAGTAGAGGTTTGATTTTTAGGCCAGGATATCCTCGACACGGCGCAGGTTAACTTGCAAATAAGCGGCGACTTAGGCCCAAGGGAACGATTAAAGCGGCAAGGAGCAGTTAGTCAGAGCTCACTTTAATGTTTCCAATGTAATTCAATGGTTTCCGCGGTTCCACTGTCTACGGTAAGGGTAAGGGTGAGCGGCAGAGCGGTTCAACCCCCGCCGCTCAGCTTGCCGCTCAACCCCGGACATTAATTTTTGCCCCCGCTGCTGAGCGGCAGGGACCATAAAAAAACTCACTCGTGCCCAACTGAATGCACAAACAAAAAAAACAGGACGAGGCCAACTGCAATTTCCCTTAGTAAAAAATGATTTAATTTGTTTATTAAATGTTAAAAAATGGAAAGGAAGAAAATTAATTGAACTTTTTTATATAAAAATATTGCATTAATATTGAGCAATTCCCTGTTTCGTGAATATTAACAAATTAATATGCGAAGGAAAATGTTGATATAATAGTTATTTTAAAATCATAATTTATTGATAAATTTTTTTGGAAGGAAATAACGAGGTACGACTTTATAAAACATTTTGTAACAGACGCACTGTTGTTATTCTTGTGGTTGCATCATCACGACTTCAATATTATATATAGTATCGGCAAGGAAATTGCTGATGGCGGTAAAAGAAAACAATATAGGTCTTGGAACGTTGGTACCTTCCAATAATTAATTATTTAATAAGTAAATATGGTAAAAAAATTATCAACTGAGTTATTGTGTGGCAGGACTAGACTAGACTAGACTACGCCTATCGTCGGCTAGGAGAGGGAATGTTAATAGTTACTTAAAATATATTATTTTACCTTGTGGAGTGTTAATAGTTTTGGAAGGACCATGATGGGGGAGTTGAACCTTAACGAAAATAACAACATATGGTTTAGAAAATCAGCCCAAAGATTTTAAAAGGTCGACAAAGTGATTTTGATGAAATAATTACGGCTTTAAGGAAATAGTTAACGGAAGAAAAAATAACAGGTGGTAGGGGAAAGAGAAGCTTTGCTACTTGACGACAAAACCATGACGGGGGATGCAGGACGAGCCAGTGTACTAAACAGGGGGGCGATGGAGGATCAGCTCAAGGGTTCTCCGTCGTCGCTCACTACTCTGCCGCCCGCCGCTCAACGCTCACCTCACCTTGCGCAACAAGAAACGGACGCCATTTTCTTAAGAGAGGCCATTACGAAAAATGCTTTGAACTTCCCAGGTACGAATTGTAATCCCTCTCCGCCCCCTCTTTCTTGAGATGTTGAAGTGAGGGACGAGGCTCTGGACATGTGTGACGTCATCAGAGACGAGTTCCTGGAAATAAAATGGACGATTGTCGCTTCGTCCATCTCTTCGACTGGACCACGTGCACTGTTGCTGGGAAAGACTCACCAAGGGGGCGGGGGATGGGGGGGGAAGGACGAGCAGACCTTTACTCTTTACTACACAAGGAATAATAATATTATTACCTCTCCGTTACACGAGACGAGTTGTGATAATAATGCGTTGGAAACACTGAATCGTCGTAGATGGAAAGAAGGGAGGGGGGGGAGAATCATCTCCTCCGGACAGAGCACGAGCATCGCACGGGACACGGTAGTTCGGAAGCTCACGCTGTAGCGTAATAAATGCCGTGGGGAAACACGCGTGTGCTTGGTGGAGGCTGAAGGGAAGAAGTGCTTTGGGAACCTTTCAGGCATCACTTAGACCTCAGAAGGAGACCACGGATGGAGGAGGACTGAGCGAGACCAAGGTTTGGCGCCCTGAGGTTATATATATAGGACGCCAGGGTGGAGCATAACGTGACAGTCACAGACTGTTGTCCTTCCTTTTCCAAAGTGCGCTTACGGATTTCCGGGAGCAGAGAGTACGGAGGACGTTACTGACCGGCCAGGCTGCCGACGCCAGGCAGACGCCTGACGTCACACAGGTCGAGGTGAGGGAAGGCGGCGGCAAGGCGCTGCAAGTCGTCGTCGGCGTCCATGTTGTGGTAGACGCGCATCAACCATCCGGGGTAGAGCTCGGACACGAGCCGCGCGTTGCCCTCGATGCCCTGAAAGCAGCGCGGAACAGGTATGAGAGGACAACTTCTGGGTAAATAATTTATAACTAGATAGAGAAAGATGAATAAATGGATAGAGAGATAGAGAGAAAGATAGTAATAGAGAGAGATGGAGAAAGGTTGTGATGGAGGGAGATGGAAAAAGGTTGTGATGGAGGGAGATGGAAAAAGGTTGTGATGGAGGGAGACGGAAAAAGGTTGTGATGGAGGGAGACGGAGAAAGGTAATGATGGAGGGAGACGGAGAAAGAAAGAAAAAAATCGAAAGAGAGGGACGGAGAAAGAAGGAAAGAAAAAATCGAAAGAGGGACGGAGAAAGAAGGAAAGAAAAAATTGAAAGAGGGACGGAGAAAGAAGGAAAGAAAAAATCGAAAGAGAGGGACGGAGAAAGAAGGAAAGAAAAAATCGAAAGAGAGGGACGGAGAAAGAAGGAAAGAAAAAATCGAAAGAGAGGGACGGAGAAAGAAGGAAAGAAAAAATCGAAAGAGAGGGATGGAGAAAGAAGGAAAGAAAAAATTGAAAGAGGGACGGAGAAAGAAGGAAAGAAAAAATCGAAAGAGAGGGACGGAGAAAGAAGGAAAGAAAAAATCGAAAGAGGGACGGTGAAAGAAGGAAAGAATAAATTGAAAGAGGGACGGAGAAAGAAGGAAAGAAAAAATTGAAAGAGGGACGGAGAAAGAAGGAAAGAAAAAATCGAAAGAGAGGGACGGAGAAAGAAGGAAAGAAAAAATCGAAAGAGAGGGACGGAGAAAGAAGGAAAGAAAAAATCGAAAGAGAGGGACGGAGAAAGAAGGAAAGAAAAAATCGAAAGAGAGGGACGGAGAAAGAAGGAAAGAAAAAATCGAAAGAGAGGGACGGAGAAAGAAGGAAAGAAAAAATCGAAAGAGAGGGACGGAGAAAGAAGGAAAGAAAAAATCGAAAGAGAGGGACGGAGAAAGAAGGAAAGAAAAAATCGAAAGAGAGGGACGGAGAAAGAAGGAAAGAAAAAATTGAAAGAGGGACGGAGAAAGAAGGAAAGAAAAAATCGAAAGAGAGGGACGGAGAAAGAAGGAAAGAAAAAATCGAAAGAGGGACGGTGAAAGAAGGAAAGAATAAATCGAAAGAGAGGGACGGAGAAAGAAGGAAAGAAAAAATCGAAAGAGAGGGACGGAGAAAGAAGGAAAGAAAAAATCGAAAGAGAGGGACGGAGAAAGAAGGAAAGAAAAAATCGAAAGAGAGGGACGGAGAAAGAAGGAAAGAAAAAATCGAAAGAGAGGGACGGAGAAAGAAGGAAAGAAAAAATCGAAAGAGAGGGACGGAGAAAGAAGGAAAGAAAAAATCGAAAGAGAGGGACGGAGAAAGAAGGAAAGAAAAAATCGAAAGAGAGGGACGGAGAAAGAGGGAAAGAAAAAATCGAAAGAGAGGGACGGAGAAAGAAGGAAAGAAAAAATCGAAAGAGAGGGATGGAGAAAGAAGGAAAGAAAAAATTGAAAGAGGGACGGAGAAAGAAGGAAAGAAAAAATCGAAAGAGGGACGGTGAAAGAAGGAAAGAATAAATTGAAAGAGGGACGGAGAAAGATGGAAATAGAGAGAGACGCACGAACACACACAGTTGCTAGCCTCTCGTCATTAATATTTATTCTGACATCATATTTAAATGCAAGAAAAATAATACTATTAGAATCGCAACAAAAAAAGGTTTATCTATATCTTCTGCGAGCAATAGATTTAAAAAAAAGGAAGTTTATTTTGTATGATATTGATGATATTTTTCTGAAGTAACCGGTGGCTCACCTGGAAGTAGCCCCGCGAGTTGTTCTTCTCGCCGTAGAAGTTGAAGGAGACGACGCGCTGACCCGGGCCCCTGGCCGTAGCACTCCGGCTGCACGAGCTCTGCAAGAGCTGCGGCCAAAAGAGAGGTGCCAACCTTAGCACAGCAATTGCCAACTCCCTACTCAGGGAGGGGAATGCTGCGTCCCCCACAGACAGACAACAAGTATTTTAGTGACGGGTTGTGTTGTCTTTCATCTCGATTCGTCACTAGTGCGAACAGGTTATGGAGGGTCGGATTTAATCACAGGCGGGCAAAGAAAAAAGTAGCGAGTGTACAACGGTGCTGAATCTTTAGAGGAGTTGGTCCTGAAGCTCACAGTCTTCAGCAGTCGCAATCTTCAGGCTGTTCCTCGGTAAGTTGCAAGGTGCTCTGGAGGAAGATATTCCTGTGACCATTCCTCTGAAAGACACTCCAAGGGAAGGAATATTACCCTATTCCCAATACAAAACTGTGCATATGTGCGAAAATCTACTTGCTTGCATGCCTATATATTGAATATAAAGGAAAATGCTCAAAATCAAAAGGAGAAAGTTTTAAACATAACATGGGGAAAGAGCGAACAATATGGAAGACGTTGAACAAGAGAAGGGATAGGTTAATATTCGACGCTTGTTCTTTAAATAATAGCATTAGAGGAAACTGAACAGAAGAGGGAGGTCAAGGTTGGAATGCGCTATGCAGATTAGGGAGGTTGTGAGGAAATGAAACAGCTTGCGCATCAGCCCAGTATTAGGACTGAATACCACTACAACAACAACAACAAGAATGAGCTCTTCAACTCCCTTCAAATTACAGCCAGAGATCACGTGAATCTAATCCCACCCGCGTACATATTACGTCATCACGACCCCCCCCCCCAACAATGGTGTCTGGGCGTCTGTGAGACCGCCTATTAGCAGAGGCTGTAACTTACATGTAACGGTATGCACTGATTATTTTCTTTCATTTCCCTTTGTGTTAATGTATTCCATTTCTCTCTCTCTCTCTCTCTCTCTCTCTCTCTCTCTCTCTCTCTCTCTCTCTCTCTCTTCCGATCGTTTTTGCAGCATCCGGATGTTCTTAGAATATATTTTAATAAATACAAATACAAAGTCTTTTGGTTTCTGTCATTTTGTCTAGCCTCCGGTTCTCTTACCAATCGAATTGCTTTATTGCGAAATGGAAGTGAATGATCTTGTAAGATACATGATATATATAGCAAATCAAGAAATTTGAGACTCGGATAAGGTAAACTTAAGTTTCAATTACGTCGTCATGACGTCACAATCAGTGGCGTCACAGCCCCTCCCCTCTCTCACCCGCCCCATGACGTCGAAAGGGTAGCAGCGCCATCTGGTGAAAAGTTGGGGAACTGTCGTGTAATTGATATATATATATATATATATAAATTATTTAATGGAATCGCTGTAAGGGTAGGATATAATATTTTATTACAAATTAATTAATTAATTAATTCAAAGGGATTCTTTTTTTAAAATATCACAGTTAATTACTGATTGGACTAACCACGTGCAGCAGAGATTTCCTTCACTTGACCAAACCTGTTTTTATCTTCATTCTTGTCTTGATGCAGGTTTCTAGTTGACGCGGAACTTCCTTCGGGGTTAAATTCCCTCTGCCGGCGGAAAGTGGGAGGAACCTCGTACTGTCGGTGATTTTTCCTTCTTTTTTGCAGCCTTCCTTGTTCTCAATAACTTCTCAGTAAAGAACGAAAATTCACAGCTCACTTTCAACTCTTGTTTCACTCCACAGCTTCTTCCTCCTTCCTTTCAACTCTTGTTTCACTCCACAGCTTCTTCCTCCTTCCTTTCAACTCTTGTTTCACTCCACAGCTTCTTCGTCCTCCCCCCTTTCCAAAATCCGTTCGACGTCTGGCTTTCTCCTCCATTCCACCTCCTCGCCCCCCTCGAAGTCAAGAAGTATTCTTCCTACTCTCCATCTTTCGCCGCCTCTCAACGTCGTGCAACCACGCCGAATATTTTTCGGCTCCTCACCTTCGAAGCTCAACTCAGCTCGTTCATCCCCCAATTCTCCAAGGGAAAGCCGCTATCCCGCGTCAAGTCTCTTCCGCCAATCTTCCGTCCGCAGCGGGGAATTCTTTCCATGACACAGGGTGGGGGGGAAACAGTGACCTTCAGAAATTTTTGTAGGTTGAATGCTCCTTCAGCGTAACAAAGTGCGTATTTCGCATGTAGACAGGCATGTTCCAGCCTGTTCCAAACACTGGAATAATATTGGGGCGTGTTCCTACTGTATTACTACAGGGAGTTCATTAAGTAACTTTACTTTTGCCCAGTTAATTTGGTTTTCCTGGATTATTTTTTATCTTTTTTTAATAAAATATAAATATTGAAAGTTGGACTTTTTTAAAGCGCCAAAGGTTGCTTACTTACCGTTGTTGTCGCTGGACGCCGCTCGTCCTTCTCCAGAAACACCCACACCGCCTGCAGCTGGAAAACAGTCACGAAATACACATAATTAGACGGGGAAATCTTCGCTGCATCTCTTTTTAGGTGAAACACCACGAGGGTAGGATCCTTAAACCGTAGCCCGTGGGCCGCTTAGTCAACCCTTGCAGGACTACCTTGCTCTTCCTTCCGCCCCGCCCTTTTTCAGTTCCCTTCCTATGCTATTAAAGGGGAGAGTTGCCTGTTTCAGGATCACCCTCACTCATGTAGCCGATTAACCCCCAAAAAAAGGTAAAGAAGGAGAGGGACAGACAGACAGAAAGGAGGAGAGACAGACAGAAAGAAGGAGAGGGACAGACAAAGAAGGAGAGAGACAGACAGACAGAAGGAGAGAGACAGACAGACAGAAGGAGAGAGACAGACAGACAGAAGGAGAGAGACAGACAGACAGAAGGAGAGAGACAGACAGACAGAAGGAGAGAGACAGACAGACAGAAGGAGAGAGACAGACAGACAGAAGGAGAGAGACAGACAGACAGAAGGAGAGAGACAGACAGACAGAAGGAGAGAGAGAGACAGACAGAAAGGAAGGAGAGAGAGACAGACAGAAAGGAAGGAGAGAGAGAGACAGACAGAAAGGAAGGAGAGAGAGACAGACAGAAAGGAAGGAGAGAGAGAGACAGACAGAAAGGAAGGAGAGAGAGAGACAGACAGAAAGGAAGGAGAGAGAGAGACAGACAGAAAGGAAGGAGAGAGAGACAGACAGAAAGGAAGGAGAGAGAGACAGACAGAAAGGAAGGAGAGAGAGACAGACAGAAAGGAAGGAGAGAGAGACAGACAGAAAGGAAGGAGAGAGAGACAGACAGAAAGGAAGGAGAGAGAGACAGACAGAAAGGAAGGAGAGAGAGACAGACAGAAAGGAAGGAGAGAGAGACAGACAGAAAGGAAGGAGAGAGAGACAGACAGAAAGGAAGGAGGGAGAGAGACAGACAGAAAGGAAGGAGAGAGAGACAGACAGAAAGGAAGGAGGGAGAGAGACAGACAGAAAGGAAGGAGGGAGAGAGACAGACAGAAAGGAAGGAGGGAGAGAGACAGACAGAAAGGAAGGAGGGAGAGAGACAGACAGAAAGGAAGGAGGGAGAGAGACAGACAGAAAGGAAGGAGGGAGAGAGACAGACAGAAAGGAAGGAGAGAGAGAGACAGAAAGGAAGGAGAGAGACAGACAGAAAGGAAGGAGAGAGAGACAGACAGAAAGGAAGGAGAGAGAGAGACAGACAGAAAGGAAGGAGAGAGAGACAGACAGAAAGGAAGGAGAGGGAGAGAGAGACAGACAGAAAGGAAGGAGAGGGAGAGAGAGACAGACAGAAAGGAAGGAGAGAGAGAGAGACAGACAGAAAGGAAGGAGAGAGAGAGACAGACAGAAAGGAAGGAGAGGGACAGACAGAAAGAAGGAAGGATAGAGAGAGAGAGAAAGAGGATGCGAGTACGTACCTGCAGGATGAGGATGAAGAGCGACGCCGAGGCCGTGACTACGATGGCCGGCTTCCACATGGCGACTCGCGCGCTGCCAGACCTTGACGATAACGAGGATGAATATCGCTGCTAATTACTCTTCTAAAAGGTCTCTAATTACACTTGACGATAAGTAAATAGTAAGTATCTTATAGTTGCGCTTTGGGGAACGAAATGAGGTCACGTGTCTCGACTTTGACAAGCTGTTGCTTTAAATGGTCAAGCAGAAGACGGAGCAAAACTAGGTTGGCAGCCCTGCTCTGCCAGCTGACCTTCAAAACTCCTGTCCATTTCTCAATTACCTGACTTAAAAAAAACCACACACACATAGATTGGTATAGAGCGTGGAATGGCGCCGCATCCTCACTAATCTGCTCAGCGCGTTCCCTCCTTGCCCTCCTCTTGTATCAAGACGTGGCTTATTAATCTTAGTCCTCTATATTCTTCTCCACCCCGTTTTTATTCAGAATTTATTTTTATACTAAGAAAAAAACACGACACACCTGATTTACGAAGAGGAGTTGACCTTTTGTATAGGAAATCATTTGTCAACGAATGAAAGTAGAGAATTACCAATAAACTCGTCTAAAGCTTGTGAATATCTTCCTATGAAATTTCTCCATTACGTCATCTATATAATAAGTGAATCCTAGTTTCTTATTACAATTAAAACACGTGTATATTTACTTCTTTTCCGCAAACTGTTTTTTGAATATATCTACTATATTAGCACATTGTTCCATCTAGTTTTTCTTACAGAACTTTACTGTCCTTGGTTCTATTTCTTTCTAACCACTGTTTCTGCATTCCTTCCATTCTTTCTTTCTTACCGACCTCTGTTTTCGTGTTCTACCTTCCTCAGTTAATTCCCTCCTTTTTTTTCCTTCCTTTATTACTACCTACAGTTCGTTCTTTTCTTTCACTGAACCTTTTATTTCCCCACCCCCCTTATCCTTCTTTCCTTTTAATATTACTCGTTCCTTTCTCTTATTTTGCTACTTTCTTTAATATTTCCCTCTTGTCTTTCCTTCCAAAATTAGCTGTACTGTTTACTGATCTGCATTTGAGGTATTTTACCCACTTCCTTAGACTAGAACTGAATGCACCTGTGATCAATTTACCCAGTGTCCATTACTTCACGTATTTCCTAGAATTAGAGTGTGATTAGTGAACTGATAAGTGAGGCCTCGCTTAGGTTATCTTGGTTCCCTTCTTTCATTATATTCTTTCTTTCTTTCTTTCTTTCTTTCTTTCTTTCTTTCTTTCTTTCTTTCTTTCTTTCTTTCTTTCTTTCTTTCTTTCTTTCTTTCTTTCTTTCTTTCTTTCTTTCTTTCTTTCTTTCTTTCTTTCTTTCTTTCTTTCTTTCTTTCTTTCTTTCTTTCTTTCTTTCTTTCTTTCTTTCTTTCTTTCTTTCTTTTCTTTCTTTCTTTCTTTCTTTCTTTCTTTCTTTCTTTCTTTCTTTCTTTTCTTTCTTTCTTTCTTTCTTTCTTTCTTTCTTTCTTTCTTTCTTTCTTTCTTTCTTTCTTTTCTTTCTTTCTTTCTTTCTTTCTTTCTTTCTTTCTTTCTTTCTTTCTTTCTTTCTTTCTTTCTTTCTTTCTTTCTTTCTTTCTTTCTTTCTTTTCTTTCTTTCTTTCTTTCTTTCTTTCTTTCTTTCTTTCTTTCTTTCTTTCTTTCTTTCTTTCTTTCTTTCTTTCTTTCTTTCTTTCTTTCTTTCTTTCTTTCTTTCTTTCTTTCTTTCTTTCTTTCTTTCTTTCTTTCTTTCTTTCTTTCTTTCTTTCTTTCTTTCTTTCTTTCTTTCTTTCTTTCTTTCTTTCTTTCTTTCTTTCTTTCTTTCTTTCCTCTGTTCTTCCATCTTTCATTTACTTGCTTAAATTCCTTCCATCCTTTAATACTTTCGCGTTACTTTTCTTTTTCATTTGTTATTACTCCTGTTTCTTTTCTTCGCGTATTACCTTCCTCACTCAATTCCCTCCTATTCTTTCATGTTTCCCTCTTCCTTTCCTTCAGTACTACTCGTTTTTTTCCTGTTATTTTCTTACCTTCGTTAATATTTCCCCTCGAGTTTTGTTCCACCTGTCTTTCTCCTTTGCAAATGTAAAGTGTGTTTGATGTGGAACAGCCTCAGGGTGTGTGTGTGAGCCTCGTCTTGTCCGTTTGGAAAAACACGTTTTCTTGCTCACGTCTTGGCCTTACAGCAGTATTCCTTCCTGTTCACGACAAAATGTTTATTTTCTTTTCCTAACAAAAAAATGAAGGCGCCATCTCCTTTCAACTCCTTCTTTCCCAAACGGCTTCCAAGGCCGTGCGATTGCGGTTCTTCTCAGCTTATCTGTCCCTCCCTCCCCTGCATTTACCTCTTAACGAGTCGACTGATAAGGTTGAATAATGCTCGGCGAATACCAACCATGTTGTGTTCGACTCACCCGTCACTCCACGTGCCTATGGGTCCCTTTGTTCCATTACCTTGAAAGCCGTTCTTGTCGTCGGTTGTTCTCGTCCACGCTAGACAACTACAGCTGCGCAAGCCTTTTCATTTTGCTCACAAAGCTACCACGTCTTCCCCTAGCCTCCCCTCCTCCTTCTCGTTTCTCACCTACGCTAAGCTAATTAGGGAGGATGTGGAATGTTCTAGTTTCGTAAAGAGAGAGAGAGAAAGAAATAAAGAAGGTAAAGAGAGAGAGAGACTGACAGAGAAAGAAGGTAAAGAGAGAGAGAGACAAAGAAGGAAGGTAAAGAGAGAGACACAGAGAGAGAAGGTAAAAAGAGAGAGAGACAGAGAAAGAAGGTAAAAAAATTTAAGGAATCCTGCTACCAGAGTAGGATAGCTACAGGATATGGCAAGGAACAGGAATTTACTTACGGCTAATATTGGGAAATGTTGTCATGGAGGAGCAGCTGGCGGCGGCGTTGTTATATGGAGTTGCATGGGGAAACGTGGACGACAGGAGTTGCATGAAGGAAGGTGAAAAAAAAGGAATGGAGTAGAAGAAGAAGAAGCCTTTGAAAAGCGGTCCTGCGGGAGAACGAGATGAGGTGGACGGGATCAGTGACGACGACGAAGTTTTGAAACAGAATAGGGGAAAGAGCGGACAATGTGGAGGAACCTCTACAGAAGGTAGGCAGCAGTAATTAGGATAGAAGATCAAGAAAAGTAAGCATAAATAAAGAAAGGAGTAAGACAAGGACGTCAATACTGTTTAACTTATATATATATAACAGGCGATGAAAAAAGTTAAAAACGGAATATGGAAAAGGAAATCATACAGCAAGGAGAATAAATAAAAACCCTACGCTTTTCCGACGATGTTGTAGAATTAGGGGGAGTCAGAAGAAGACTAGGGAAACCGTAACAAATGTCATGAACACGTGGTCCTTGGAAGAGAAGAGTACAATATGAGGAATTAATAGAGAGGGGAAACACACCCAAGGTAATGGAGGGTAGTGTGGGGAAAAAGAGGAATGACAAAGGCTGTTAGATTGGGAGTAAGGGACGGAAGTTAAGGAATTTTCCTATTTGGAAAGCGTAATAACTAGGGGACGGTAGAAGAGAATAGTAGACAAAAAGAGTAGTAGGATAGCCACAGGCTGGCAAGGAAAGGGAAGGAAGGAAGGGAGGCTTTCGCGAAAAAGATGGGATTTTCCTTACCTGGGTAATATAAGTGTTGAATATTGGGAAATCGATTGCAAAAAATGTTCATATAGAACGTGGCGTTGTTATAATATGGGGAGGATGGGTGCGAAACGTGGACGATAGGAAGTTGAGGGGAAAGGAAAAGGATAGAAGAAGCCTTTGAAACGTGGTGCTGCTATAGGGGAGAATGAGGTGAGGAGGAGGATAGAATCACAGACGAGGAACTTCTAACACAGAATAGGGATGGAAAACACAGGAAAGGTAATGGACAGTAGTAATGGGGGGGGGAACACTCTTTAAGATGACGTCATCAGTCCCTCATTACAGGCAACGCACAGCGTCACGGCAACACGTCATATATACTGCTAAAAAGGAAGGCAGGAAGCTGTAAATAGAATAGAAGATGAAAAAAATGGAAAGGAAAACCACCACCGAGTAAGCCAAGGATGCAGTCACACATGGTCTTTAAATTACTGGAGATGAAGAAAAGTTAAAACGAAATATGGGGAAAGGGAAATCACTACTGCAAGGAGGAGGAGAAGAAGAAATAATATAAAAAAACTACGAATTTCCGACGATATTGTTGTAGTATTAGGGGGGCAGTCAGAAGAAGGACTTGGGAAACCATAATAAATGACATGAACACGTGGTCCTGGAGAGAAGATTAATAGAGGGGAAAACCCCAAGGCAATGGAATGTAGCTTATGGGGGGGGGGACACAGTGGAATAACAAAGGCTGTTAGATTAGGGGGAAGGCGATATTTATGAAGGACGTTAAGGAATTCTGCTACTTTGCGAAGCGTAATAACTAGGGATGGTAGAAGAGTATAGTAGACATAAAGAGTAGGATAGCTACAGGCAAGGAAGGCCTTTGCGGAAAAGAGGAATACACTTGCGGGGAAGGTAAGTGTGAATATTAGGAAATCTTAATAAAAACGTTATATTGGGGGGTGCGAAACGTGGACGATAGGGAGTTGGGGAAAGGAAAAGAATAGAAGGCTTTGAAATGTGGTGCTTCAGGTGAAATGAGATGGATAGTGGATCGGGCAATTAACCAGGAAGAATAAGAGAACAGAGAACAATAATGAGGGAAATAGACAGAACCTAAGGACTCAGTACAACAACATATAAGAATAAGAGGGCGTTGAATCAGAAAAATATCACACAGTAAAAGAAAGCCAACGTTTCGTCCTCCATCAGTATTAAATCACGTTCCGTAGATCCCCATAGAGAAGCAAGGATGTGCAACGAGTCAGAGATCCTACGCAACTTGCTTGATTATAAAAGTTTCTATTTTATTGTCTTTGTCTTATCATCAGAGAAGTTGCACAGAGAAGACAACTTGCATCTCAGAGATGATATGCCAACTAGTTGGTGTCTCAGCAATCTCCATGTTAAGGTCTGTACTTGGTTTCGAGGTTTCTTGACAATGGTAAGTTAATATCATTACCGGGGATTCCATTGCCTGAGTAAAAAAAAATAAAAGGAGAAAAAGGTTAGATGTGAAGAAGCGATACAGAGAAAAGGATATACATATATATATATATATATCAGAGAGGAACTCGAATTACGCACCTGATTCTCCCTGACGCAAACACAGTTTACATACTGTTCGAAACGTCGGAGTAATTTCTCTAATTTATTTTCTTACTCTGCTTACTTATTCTAATTTCTTTCTTATTCCCCTTTCCGGCTAGACGCATCTCTGCGTCTCTTTCGCTGGGATAAAACAAACCTGTTTGGCTGGTTTCCTTCTCTCTCCTTTGTTTCTCTGTTATCCTTCCTGTTTATCTCTCTGTTCTCTCTCACTCTCTTATCTCACCCTCTTCTCTCTATTATTTCTCTCTCTGTTCTCTCTCCTCTCTCTCTGTTCTCTCTCCTCTCTCTCTGTTCTCTCTCTCCTCTCTCTTCTCTCACTTCTCACCCTCTCCTCTCTCTCTTCTCTTTCTTCTCTCACTTCTCACTCTCTTCTCTCGCTCCTCTCTCTGTTCTCTCACTCTCTATCTCTTGTCTCACCGTCTTCTCTCTGTTTTCTCTCTTCTCTATCTGTTCTCTCACTCTCTTCTCTATCTGTTCTCTCACTCTCTTCTCTCTCTTATCTCACCCTCTTCTCTCTATTCTCTCTGTTTTCTCTCTTCTCTCTATTCTTTCTCTCTTCTCTGTGTGTGTGTGTGTCTAGGAAAAAACCCCTAACTAGTTAGATTTGTTTTTTTATTCTTCTCTAATTCGATTCTTATCTATCTTTTTTCTCCTTTTTTTACTCAGATATTGGATTTTTTTAAAAAAATATTATTATTTAGTACGCAATTGGCTTTGACATGTATAGCAGCAGGCCTTATCTTGACAAGCTTACAAAATTGTGTAACCCAAAAATTCTTGTACTGTTATTATTTTTTACAAAAACACTAAGCAGTTAATTAAAAACTAGAGATAGGATTATGGGGAGGCGAGACGAGGTAAGTTAGATCGCAGACGGATGAATGTAGAAGGGGGAAGAAAGAAAGAGCGGTACTTGTTGTCGTCACCGTTGGGATTGACCTACGCCATTGTGAAAGGTCTCGTTCTGCGCAGCAATTAATGCCGTTTTATGTTATGATACTTAAAGACATTTTATGCATGCTTTGGGGGGAGAGGGAGGAGGAAAAACTGAAAAACAATCAGGTGATTTTTGTGTTTCTTTCATATGGGTCGACTTTGACAACTCACAGATTTCAAACTGTTCCTGTAAACGGTCAGCGCAAACCCTTCCGAAACCTATCAGAAAAGTTTGAATCACCTGTGTATGTTACTTTTTCTTTTAAAAAAATCAATTAACTTTTGGACAGCAGAAGAGCGGGACAAAGCTTTTCTTGTAGCTGTTAAAAGGTCAAAAATACAAAATATAAGCTTCGTTGATGAAGCAAAGCTCCAAAATATTGTACAATTTTTTTTTAAAAAAATTCCTTCCTTCCCTACTCTAGTAGCAGGATTCCTTAACTTTCCTCAAAATATCCCTTTTCCCAACCTCACAGCCTTTGTTATTCCCCTGTGTTTCCCCCCATAGCTGCACTCCATTCCCTTGGGATTTTTCCCCTCTAATAATCCTCATATTGAACTCTTTTCTCCAGGACCACGTTCATGCCATTTATTACGGTTTCCAAGTCTTCTTCTTCTGACTCCCCCTAAAGCTACAATATCATCGGCAACCCCCATAGTTCTTTGTATTTACCCCATTCACTGGGCATTAATTTGAGGTCCTCTAAAAATAATGATTTGCCCCTTTTATTGGAGTGTGAGGGACAATCGTCGCCCAGTTTTTATGTTTAACATTTTTTTCTTTCTTCGGCCCAATTAACTTGTACGGACCAACAGAAAACTGTTGTGATGTTTGAACAAATTAAACTTACCCTGGCCAATATGACGGACGCCATTATTACCATCGGCCGTGTAATTGTCTCTGAAGGTGCAAGGTTTTTCCCCGCGGTCCGAAACGTCGTGATCTGCGTGACCGATTTTTCCCTCCCCCCCGGGTGACTCGTCGCAGAAGAATGGATTGTCACAGACATTAATGTGGGGCGTTCACACGGCTTTCTGTTTGACCTTTCTCTCTCTCTCTCTCTCGGTCATTGTGTTCGCGTTTGTCTGTGATGGCGGATTTACACACAAAAGGGCGAGTCAGAGAGAGAGAGAAACCTCCTCGATGCCCTCTGTTTAAGAGAGTCATTATCGCTGGAAGCTCAGAGTCAACGGTGATGTTTGACATTCCTCTTATTACGCCAAAGAGAGACAAATACGTACCAAAGATGGTTAAGAGTTAAACCTGAATTGCCTTTGTTTATTGTTCTCCTTACGTTGATGACGTTGTTCTGCATCATTCCCAATAACAAAATTGATACTATTTTTCGTGATCTTTTAACCTCCTTCACTTAAATTCACGCACGAGATTCTAAAAAAAAATATTTTTTTTACCCTCAACTTTTTAGCTGTGTCAGTTTCTTATGTTGTTGTTGTTGTGGTGGTCTGATGCTCAACCCTCCACTATCTTGCACAAGCCTTTTCATTTCATTATATCTACCACAAGACTTGTTATCTGCTTAGCGCATTCCTTCCAAAGCCTCACTCTTCTGTTCTTAAAACCCTACACCCTTCCCTCTAATGCTGCTTTTTTTTTAGAAGATCCTCGAGTTTTAAAACATGGTCTATTAATCAACGTCCTCCATTTTGTTCGCTTTTCCCCCAATATTTTGTTAAGAAGTTCCTCGTTAGTGATTCTATCCTCCACCTCATCCATGTCTCATTCTCCTATTGCACCACATTTCAAATGCTTCTACTCTTTTCCTTTTCCCCAACTCCTATCGTCCACGTTTCGCTCCATTCCAACATTTTTAGCAACGATTTCCTAATATTCTCATTTTTATTGCCCGTAACTAAATTCCTGTTTTTTCGCGAAAGCCTTTTCTTGCCGTGTGCTATCCTACTCTAGTTATCTTTTTAAGTATCAGAATTCCTTAACTTCCTTTCAAAATATCCCTTTTCCCAATAACAGCCTTTGTTATTCCACTGTTTTCCCCATACTACACTCCATTACCTTGGGTTTTCCCCTGTATTAATCCTCATATTGTACAGGACCCCGTTAATTCCATTTATCATGGTTTCCAAAGCCTTATTCTCCTCATTCACCTAACACTACAATATCACAGGGAAAAAGAGTAGGTTTCTTTTATTTCTTCTCCTTGCAGTATGATTACTCTTCCATATTCACTTTTTACTTTCATTGAATTATATATATATATATATGTAACGTGACATATTTACAGACGTTACCGCGCATTACTTCTTTCCTTTTTTCAGAAAGAAAATAGCAGTATTAATAATTCGCGCGTAAGCAACGTCTCTGGGGTATGTTAGCATCTCTCTGGTATTATGTTAAATATCCCTGGTTGTGAACAGAAATATCTTTGGGTTCGCGAATATGTCATTTTACATTTATATTTATTATTATGATTTTTGTTGCGTGATTTAAATTAAATTAAGAGAAGTGTGTAACGTCGATATGCACGTTTGATGATGTTTAAATTGTTGCCCACAAAGGAAATTAATACTGAAGTCAAACAAATGGTTTAAAATTACAAAGAATTTTAAACAGTAAAGGAAAAAACGATTTGAAGTTATATTTTCTTTGAACTTAACGTATTATTATTCTTTGATTTTCTGTGTTTGCTTGGCTTGGAGCTGGATGCGTAAGTGTGTGTGTGTGTTGTGAGATCATCACATGGGACGACGACGATTCATTGTCTGTATACAGGTATGTATATATATATAAACAATCTTTGCAATTAGTTAATTGAATAATTTTACTTAAATAATTTTTAATATGTGTTCTATTCATATAAGTCAACCTGTAATTGTTGTCCTCATTGTTATTAATTACCTTCATTTTCAAATATTACCTGCGCATTGTACGTTTGTAACCGAGTGGTATGAAACTCGTCCGTGGCTGATGACGTCACGCCCGAGTCGCGAACCAAAGCACCAACCACGGTACAGCAATACACCAAGGGAAAAACTACCGGCAAAGATATTATACCCATTAGGCCTGATGTGTATTTATATATATATATATATATTGTAGCGGATTCCGCGTTCCTCCGTATTCGAGGATTTCTAATTCCTTTAGGGCGCCAGGTATTTTTCACAAAAAATACCAAAAGATGATTTTAATAGTTTTAATTCCAATCAGAGCATGAAAAATAATTATACCTGCATGGATGGCGTGGTCTATTCACTCTCTCTCTCGTCCTCCCGCCGACACAACCTGCTGCTCCTTCCATTACCCCATGACGACTCACCAAAGTCTCGCCAGACTACATTGTTGGCCCAAGTTGTGTCAGTTCCTCAACAATTGCAACTCGCAAGCTGGCCTGCATTGTTGTGTGTTACTTTTCATGTTACATTTTCCCAATAAATTTAAAAAATTGTACAATTTTTTAATATGACAGTCACTGAACCACAGTCGTAAACAATATGAATGACCAACGCCCTTAATCAAAATTACAAAATATTTACAAAAATTCACTTAGAACTAATTACAATTTTCTTTAACATATTCCTTTCATAAGAGCAAACATTGAGTAAATTTACAAATCACTCAATTAAGCCACTTTAATTCTAATTACACATTTTATTTTTCCAAACAATTTTTCCATTTACATTTTTCTTTCTTCCCACACATTTTCTCTGATGTGTTGCTTGGGAGACTTTCTTAAAGTAAATGTAAATCAATTTAAACACTTGACATTTACATCTATTGACAGTTGGCTGAATCTTTGTCATTTCACAATCAGCTGTTTTTGACAGAGCATCTGTTTCTTTACAATGTGTTTACATAAAAGTTTACTCATTCTCAGCTGTTTTTAATGACATTCAGCTCTTTGATGAACGTCGAAAACAGTCAACTGACCACAGTTTTTTTTACAGCTAATTACATTTGGAGTACATAATTTTTTTTATCTGCCATCAGCTGTTTCTTACATCTGCTACAAAATCATTTGACATCTGGCAGAACAGCTATTTTTGGCATTTAATGTAACAATGTTTTTTTTTTACCAAAATACCACATTGGGTTTTTCCACCTGAGTTCCAAGGAAATCTATAACCACGACAATTCCTTAACACATACAAATTTCTTCCTACTCTGTTTTCATCATACTCGTCTTTGTTTACAAACATGATCAGCTGTCCTTTAACCTGCTTGTTCAATGCGTTCGCATTAGCCTTCACACTTATCAGCAGCTTCCATCTCATGCTTAAACTTGTTTGCAAATACATCAATTAATTTTAACAACCTTATGTCCCTCTCAACATTATGATTAACCTCCACTTCAACTTTCTTAACTTTACACCCGCGTTTGACAATTCGCCATTTCTTTCGCTTTAAATTTCCTCCCTTTGTGGGTCACATTCATGTCATTTACTGAAATTGCCTTCCACTGGTCATCTAAGTTTTCTAACGATTTCTCTAAAATTACTATCCTGTTCCTTTCTATGATACCACAATTCATATCTACACACCGCTCTACTTCTACCTTCTGAACTCTCTTATTTACCACCTTCACCTTCTCCTCCACATTTTCCTGTACACACCTTTCAGAAGATTTTAACTCGTCAAATATTCCATTTGTAACTTGTAGCAGTTTTTCCTCTACTCTTTCTTCTTGTTGCACCTGCCTCTCATTACATTCTCCAATTCCTCACACTTCCGACCTTGCAACTCAGCCATTCTGTCTAAATCAGCCTTCAACTCTACCTGTATTTTCTTAAAACTATTATTGAAATCTTCCATCCGCTCATCAAATATCTTATCAAGTACCAGGGACAATTTCCTGAGCATAGAGTCCTCTGCCTTCTCCTGCACTTCTTCCATTTTTAAAAACGCTACAAAAAACACAAACTGCAACCAAAATATTACGCAAAATACATTTATATGCCACCAACCTGTGGAACCCGTCTTCTTACTCTTACTTCCACTTGTCCATACACACCGTACTCTGCTTTTTTACACACACACACACCTCTCGCAGCGGTCACTGGAACACTTGACCCCTCAGCTATGATATGCGTAGATCAGCTCTCTTCCTTCTGCAGCGCCTCCACACCTTCAGTCGTCCGTCGTATACTTGTCGGGTACCGCGTACTCGTCCTCACCCAACCACGTTGTTCGATGCCCCAACGTTGCGGCGCCAAATGTAGCGGATCCGCCGTTCCTCCGTATTAGAGGATTTATAATTCTTTTAGGGCGCACAGGTATTTTTTTTCATAAGAAATACCAAAAACTGGCTTTATAAGTTTTAATCTCAATCGAGCATGAAAAAAAAATTATACCTGCAAGGCTGTGGTGATTCTCTGCTCCTCCCATCACCCCATGGCGACTCACTAAGCCCAAGTTGCGTCAGTTCCTCAACAATTGCAAACTCGCAAGCTGGCCTGCATTGTTAAGTGTAACTTTTCATGTTACTATATATATATATAGAGTGATGCTCGCTCGTGCTTCCTTCATGCATTATAAATCGGTTTAACCGCCATTTTTTTGAAAAATATGATAAAAAGTTGTTTGTTCGTTTTGACACGACGAATATTTATCTATGTAATGTCGCATATATGTATATATATATTAATTACATTTGACCTCATGTGGGTCTGTGTCTGTGGAGCATGATGACCGCCATGCTGGGATCTTCGCAGTTTTCCGCATTCTCGGAGCCGGTTCCAAACCTCCTCCTCCTCCTCCTTCTCTTGTCCGTCGCTTCCCGTCCTCGTGACCTTTTCCTCTACAGCGGATCAATTACATTTACGAACGTACTTGGTGAAAACAATTTTTTCTCCCCTATATATATATATATATGTTTTGAAGCTTTAATTAAGAAAGAACTGCCTGCATACAGATTGAAAACACCAAAATTTAAGGATTAATGTAAATTTTTTTCTGACTAAGAAAATTGTTTAATTTTCATAATAAAAAACTCATCTAAAAATATGATTACTGACACCCCAACCCCACTATTTGTTTTATAGGGTTCCTTGGTGAGGTGTGGTGATTAGGAAAGAAGTAGGGAGTATTTTTAAAAAAAATAATTTATTTCTCTATGTTTAGTCTGCTTTCTTCTTTCCTACGGCAGGCCTTAATTACAATATTTTACAACTGTGGTGTACACTTAGGAATTTGTTAGTTTTAAGACTTTAATGTGTATAATTATATATATATATATATATATATATATATATATGTTTTGTAGCTTTAATTAAGAAAGAACTGCCTGCATAAAGATTGAAAACACAAAAATTTTAAGAGTAATGTAAATTCTTTTCTGCCTAAGAAAAACGGGAATGCTGCGGGACGTAATTCTTAGCGCTCCCTTTCTCTGTGCAGCCTCCATTTTGCATCTCGCTTTGTTGTTGTGCAGATGTCTCTCTCTCTCTCTCTCTCTCTCTCTCTCTCTCTCTTTGTATCTCTCTCTCTCTATCTATCTATCCATCTCTCTCTATCTATCCATCCATCCATCTCTCTCTCTATCCATCTCTCTATCCATCCATCCATCCATCCATCTCTCTATCCATCCATCCATCCATCCATCCATCCATCCATCTCTCTCTCTATCCATCCATCTCTCTCTATCCATCCATCTCTCTCTCTCTATCCATCTCTCTCTGTATCTATCTATCCATCTCTCTCTATCCATCCATCCATCCATCTCTCTCTCTATCCATCTCTCTCTATCTATCTATCTATCTCTCTATCTATCTATCCATCTCTCTCTATCTATCTTTCTTTATTTTTTACGAGGGAAAAAAAGTGGAATCTTCAAAAGACGAAGAGGATGGATGGTCCGCACTCCTCAACAGTGTGGGATTCTTACCCACTAAACCCTTATCATTTCCTGACATCTTCCTCCCCGGGACTATATATACATTACTTCGGTGAAGTGTCATTATTACTATTTTTCTTCAACGGGACCTATACATCTATTTATTTAGTACTACGTGCACCTTATATCTATGTACATCTTATAACTATAGACATATTTATTTACACATCATTCCTTTCGGACATTTTAAATTCCGGGAATATCTTGAGTCAGTAAAAATTGCGAAGATTACTTTTCACCTTTCTTTATCAAAATTTTTGAAATATGTCTCTCTATCCGAACCCAGTTTTCTTCCGATTGTGAGAAGAAGAGCGACTAGATTCTCCAGTTGTTCCCTTTCTTGTCTCCAGGCATCGCAGTGGAACAGCGTATGTCATCCGCTCTCCGGAATCTGTGAAGCAGCCATGCTTCCTGTTTACCCATTCCTTGAGTTGTGGTCTCTTCTTTGTCCCATAGGAGTCTCCAATTTACTCATTTTTGCGTTGTTTGAGTTTCTCTTCTCGTGGTATACTTCTCTATCGGCGGTACGCTCGCTGTAGCAGCGCTTTTAGAGACTGTTCTATACGCCTTTCTCTGTGCAGCCTCCATTTTGCATCTCGCTTTGTTGTTGTGCAGCGCATCCGCCCTTCCCATACAGCAGTTGCGAATGGATGACGCCTTCTTTCGGCCCGTCGACATTGGGCATAATACGTGCCAGTTGTGCAGATGTTCTCTGGGCTTTTTCAGCTGTTCGGGCAAAGTGTAGGAAAAAGTTCAACTTGTCATCAAGTTCAACCCCAAGGTAGGAAATACTTTTGCCGCAGTGGATCCTTTCCGAATCTATGTGGAAGATTGGTCTCTTGTACGATCATGGCTTCTTCGGTCTTACTGCAAGCCTTTGCCTCTCAGCCATTTCTTGATTCCTTGTAGCGCGTCGTTGACCGTGATCTCCAGTACTGCGGCCATCACCTCTTCAGGAAGCTTCAGACCGTCATACATGAGGTTCCAAAGTAATGGACCCTATCTTCCAACCTCGTACTCGAGGTGGTCACTGGGTGTTGTGTAGTAAATCTTCCTACTGTCGAAATAATTTGTTACCATCTCCGTGATGCCTTCCGGAACTTCCTTCTCTCTCATTGCCTTTATTATGTCCGGCCATTGTGCTGTATTAAACATCTATCGATATTATTGCGCAAAAACCTTTTCTTGCTTTTGCTTTTCGGGCTGTCTCTTCTGCGAGCTGGATTGCGTCACTGATAGATTTCCCCTTTCTCAAGCCGAATTGTTGCCCAGAGATTTTATTTGCATTTTCCAGTGCCGGTTGGATCCTTTCCAGGATTAATCCCTCCAGGACTTTTCCCCACGGTGTCCATGAGGCATATTGGCCTGTATGATGACGGACATTTTGCTTCTTCCACACTTGGAGAAATTTTTTCCACTTGAAGCAGGTATTGTAGCTGCGGGTAAGTATCTATAATCACTAGAAGGACCTCGTTTGGGACACCGTCGGGGCCCGGAGCCTTTTTCTTTCTCAGCGATTTCCCGACTTTCCGTAGCTCATCTACTGTGAAAGGGACGCTTTCTTCTGAACCTCTCGTCTCGAAGTGTGTCTTTTCTCTCCCGGGAAATAGGGTTTTTGTTATTTCTGACACCCGCGACTTGTCGTTTAAGCCCGGGATGATCTTAATCTTCCCGTGACAATATGAAACGCCTTCCCCCATGGATCGGAGTCATTCATTTACCAATATTTTCCAGCACTGACGTTTGCTATTTTTAATTGCTACTTTTAGTGCTTCCCTTTGCAGTTTATACGCCAACCTCTTGACCGTGTAAATCTGCGCCGGGCTTCAGCAATTTCGTCTGTCCGCCAGTAGGCTGGCCTGTGTTTTGTCGCGGCTGTGGCTTTCCTGCGTGGCCTCTGGTTCACTTTTCTTTAGTATCATTAAGGCAGGGGATAGCAGCACGTGACAAATAATTGTAAGAACACTAAACTTTAGGTGTGTGTGGTTTTATTAACATAAGTATTATTAAATGAAATGAATTTTGAAATTGTAAAAAGAAATTATTATAATTAAGTTTTTAATTTTAAAAATATATTATAAGTTGTTTTCTATTACATTACATGGCAATATAAATAAAATAAATACCCGCTTCCTATATGTGTTGCGTTTAATGAATGTTTCCTCGGCTCAGTTCCTTACAGTCAAATCACTTGCTGCTTGGAGTGAGTGAAATGTCTTCAAAGATGATGATCGTGTGGCTCGTGTTCGCTGCCGCCAACTAGAACGACGAGCCGAGCCGAGCCGAGCAAGTTTCATCTTGATGCTCGGCTCGTTGCTCGCAAGTAAGTGTGGACGGTGCTTAGATGCGGCCAAATACCTTATCCAAAGATTAAATTATATTTGCGTTTCCCTTTTTTGTTACATTTATGTATTTTCTTTTGCTTTGTACTGCTTCCCGTACATTTATTTATTATTTTATTTTATACTTGTGTGAATTAAAATTCCACTCAACGAAGTGGTGGCGCCTCTACCGTTAACGTCAGTTATCATCAATACTAGAAATTGCATTTTTTTTGTTGATTTTTTTTCATCACTTTGACTTTACCGTCGATCTAGACACTGGAACCGGCGAATTAGCTTGGGGGCAATATATACCTCTTTATTTCGCTACACCAATAGAGGGCGGTAAACGAAAAAATAAGGCCAGTCACTTGCGCAGTTTCACGGTTGCTGTAATCATGCGAGGGTAAGATGAGGCGTGACGACATAATATTGTACAACTTTTAATAATACCCGACGTTTCCAGACAATTAATATGTCCTCAAATATTTTTTAACTAATTGCATCATTGTTCATTAAAACAAACGTTTTCGGCCATCCTCAACCGACAGCCCAGTTACAACTATATTTTCTTTGCAAGCAGTTTACGAAACTCGGCTGTTTATTGTATATATTAATTACAGGTTGAGGATGGCCGAAAACTTTTGTTTTAATTAACAACGATGCAATTAGTTAATTTGTAAAAAAAAATATTTGACGACATTTTAATTGGCTGGAAACCTTGAATTCTGGATTACAAAGTTTTATAAACAACATTTACAATTGGTATTAATTTAAATACCTCTTGTTATTATGTGATTGTGAAGTGCCCCTTTTTAAATTAATTAATGTAGTTGAGTAAACAGTACGTTATCCCGCATCGTTATCCTAAGTAAATCCTCGTTCCTCCTGTCCTCATAATAACTAAAAAGGCAATATTTCAAGGGAAGTGCGATAAATTCGTGTATTTAAATGAGTCAATGTAAGAGATTGGTTTGTGACGTGTTTAGAGGAATAATGATTGCAAAAAAATTAATCTTTTTTTTAAAAAAATAAAAATAAGTTTGTTTAAAGAAGAATGCGATGTGTGAGAGTTGTCTGGCAGAACTCACAATATCTCTACCCGTGAGGGGGACACAGAGTGTCAGTGAGAGAGGAGGAAAGGGAAAGGGGAAAGAGAGGAGAGAAGGTGGAGAAAGATAGCGATGGACGACAGAGAAAGGTCGGGGGAGGGGAGGGAGCAGGGAAAAGACAGGTAATTGAGAGAAAAGCAGTACTGTGTTGAGCCATGTATAACTTACACTCGCCAGAAGTCGAAAATATCGGGTTTTACGTTTTAATTAATTTTGTTCAAGACCTAAAAATTCAATCAAGTAATTTACGTATGTAGAGTGACGTCACTGGGAGTCTAGTTGCAGCTCAGTTTGCCCCATATAGCCACCGTTTTCCCCGCAGACAAGTTCAGCACAATTATCCATATAAATAAGATTATTATTTTTATTTTATTTTTTCCCAATGATTAATTTTTTAGTTTGTAATCAGTTACAAAATTGACATTAAAATTGTAACAACTTTCTTAGTTTTCAACCGATTATACAACAGAAGGAGATAATAATGTTACACAATCCTAGTCTACTTCTTTAGCTTGATTTTTTATTTTATTTTAATTATTACATTCTAATACTAGTGAATTTCAGCGGATAACAATTATCATGTAAAATAACGGTAAAACGATTCTAAAAACGACTTTACGTTCTTACAGTGACGAAACTTAATCAAAAACAATATTGCTTACGTTCAGTTCAGACCAGCTAAAAAAGAAGCGACCTCCTGGTGACCTTGCCTAGCAGCCAGCGACAATGCCGTGTTGCCATTATTAGACTGTTTATTGACATCAGCTCCTCTAATAATAACTTCACAACCTCTATATGACCTTCAAAAACTGCCACAATCGACGCCGTACTAATCCTTTATTTTAACATCGGCTCATTTACCTAATATTAATAACATCACAACCTCTATATGACCTTGCCTAGCAGCCAGCGACAACGCAGTGTTGCCATCCTCAGTCTTTATATTGACATCAGCTCCTCTCTCTAGTAATAACTTCACAACCTCTATATGACCTTCCATAGCAGCCAGCGACAACGCAGTGTTGCCATCCTCAGTCTTTATATTGACATCAGCTTCTCTCTCTAGTAGTAACTTCACAACCTCTATATGACCTTGCCAACTAGCCAGCGACAACGCCGTGAAGACATAATCAGTCTGTATATTGACATCAGCTCCTCTCTCTAGTAATAACTTCACAACCTCTATATGACCTTTGAAAGCAGCCAGCGTCAACGCCGTGTTGCCATTATCAGTCTGTACATTGACATCACCTTCTCTCTCTAGCAATAACTTCACTACCTCTATATGACCTTCCATAACAGCCCACGTCAACGCCGTGATGCCATTCTCAATCTGTATATTGACAGCAGCTCCTTCATCTAACAGAACCTTCACAACCTCTATATGACCTTTGAAAGCAGCCAGCGACAACGCCGTGTTGCCATCCTCAATCTGTATATTGACATCAGCTCCTCTCTCTAGTAATAACTTCACAACCTCTATATGACCTTGCCTAGC
>CM067377.1:218449099-218497195 GCA_034510155.1 Eucriotettix oculatus | reverse complement strand
TCACTATCATCACTTTGACTTTACCGTCAATCTAGACGCTGGAACCGGCGAATTAGCTTGGGCTGTTTGTTGTACATTAATTACAGGTTGAGGATGGCCGAAAACTTTTGTTTTAATTAACAACGATGCAATTAGTTAATTTGTAAAAAAAATATTTGACGACATTTTAATTGGCTGGAAACCTTGAATTCTGGATTACAAAGTTTTATAAACAATATTTACAATTGGTCTTAATTTAAATACCTATTGTTATTATGTGATTGTGAAGTGCGCCCTTTTTAAATTAATTAATGTAGTTGAGTAAACAGTACGTTATCCCGCATCGTTATCCTAAGTAAATCCTCATTCCTCCTGTCCTCATAATAACTAAAAAGGCAATATTTCAAGGGAAGTGCGATAAATTTGTGTATTTAAATGAGTCAATGTAAGAGATTGGTTTGTGACGTGTTTAGAGGAATAATGATTGCAAAAAAAATTAATCTTTTTTTTAAATAAAAATAAGTTTAAAGAAGATAAAAGGTAAAACTAATTTACAGAATGTGATGTGTGAGAGTTGTCTGGCAGAACTCACAATATCTCTACCCGTGAGGGGGACACAGAGTGTCAGTGAGAGAGGAGAGATCACGGGGGGGAACAAGAGAAAGGTGAAAGAGAGGGGGGAAGAGGACGGGACACAGAAGGTGGAGAAAGATAGCGATGGAAGACAGGGAAAGGTCGGGGGAGGGGAGGAGCAGGGAAAAGACAGGTGGTTGGGTAGGAAGACGAGGGGGAGAGAGAAAAGCAGTACTGTGTTGAGCCATGTATAACTTACACTCACCAGAAGTCGAAAATATCGGGTTTTACGTTTTAATAAATTTTGTTGAAGACATAAAATTTCAATCAAGTAATTTACGTATGTAGAGTGACTGCAAGAGCTTAGAAATAATCCCAGTGACGTCTAGTTGCAGCTCAGTTTGCCCCATATAGCCACCGTTTTCCCCGCAGACAAGTTCAGCACAATTATCCATATAAATAAGATTATTATTTTTATTCTATTTTTTCCCAATGATTATTATTTTAGTTTGTAATCAGTTACAAAATTGACAATAAAATTTGTAACAACTTTCTTAGTTTTCAACCGATTATACAACAGAAGGAGTAATAATGTTAGACAATCCTAGTCTACTTCTTTAGCTTGATTTTTTATTTTATTTTCATTATTACATTCCTATACTAGTGAATTTCAGCGGATAACAATTATCATGTGAAATAACGGTAAAACGATTTTAAAAACGACTTTACGTTATTACAGTGACGAAACTTAATCACAAAAAAATATTGATTACGTTCACTTCAGACCCGACAAATAGGAAGCGACCTCTATATGACCTTGCCTAGCAGCCAGCGACAACGCCGTGTTGCCATCCTCAGTCGGTATATTGACATCAGCTCCTCTCTCTAGTAATAACTTCACAACCTCTATATGACCTTCAGCTACTGCACACAACAACGCCGTGTTGCCATCCTCAGTCTTTATATTGACATCAGCTCCTCTCTCTAGTAATAACTTCACAACCTCTATATGAAGTCCAAATACTGCCTCCATCAACGCCGTGATGCCATCCTCAGTCTGTATATTGACATCAGCTCCTCTCTCTAGTAATAACTTCACAACCTCTATATGACCTTCATTTGTTGCCCCCGACAACGCCGTGTTGCCATTATTAGTCTGTATATTGACATCAGCTCCTCTCTCTAGTAATAACTTCACAACCTCTATATGACCTTCCATAGCAGCCAGCAACAACGCCGTGTAGCCATCCTCATTCTTTATATTGACAGCAGCTCCTTTCTCTAGTAATACCTTCACAACCTTCAGATGACCTTCATTTGCTGCCCACGACAACGCCGTGTTGCCATTATTAGTCTGTATATTGACATCAGCTCCTCTCTCTAGTAATAACTTCACAACCTCTATATGACCTTCTATAGCAGCTAGCGACAACGCCATGTAGCCATCCTCAGTCTGTATATTGACATCAGCTCCTCTCTCTAGTAATACTATCACAACCTCTATATGACCTTCATTTGCTGCCCACGACAACGCCGTGTAGCCATCCTCAGTCTGTATATTGACATCAGCTCCTCTCTCTAGTAATAACTTCACAACCTCTATATGACCTTTGAAAGCAGCAAGCGACAACGCTGTGTAGCCATTATTATTCTGTATATTGACATCAGCTCCTCTCTCTAGTAATAACTTCACAACCTCTATATGACCTTTCCAAGCAGCCAGTATCAACGCCGTGTCCCCAGCCTTAGTCTGTATATTGACATCAGCTCCTCTCTCTAGTAATACCTTCACAACCTCTATATGACCTTCATTTGCTGCCCACGAGAACGCCGTGATGCCATCCTCAGTCTGTATATTGACATCAGCTCCTCTCTCTAGTAATAACTTCACAACCTCTATATGACCTTCATTTGCTGCACACGACAACGCCGTGTAGCCATCCTCAGTCTGTATATTGACATCAGCTCCTCTCTCTAGTAATAACTTCACAACCTCTATATGACCTTCATTTGCTGCACCCGACAATGCCGTGTCGCCATTATTAGTCTTTATATTGACATCAGCTCCTCTCTCTAGTAATAACTTCACAACCTCTATATGACCTTCATTTGCTGTACACGACAACGCCGTGTCGCCATTATTAGTCTGTATATTGACATCAGCTCCTCTCTCTAGTAATAACTTCACAACCTCTATATGACCTCCATTTGCTGCACCCGACAACGCCGTGTTGACATAATCAGTCTGTATATTGACATCAGCTCCTCTCTCTAGTAATAACTTCACAACCTCTATATGACCTTCATTTGCTGCACACGACAACGCCGTGTAGCCATTATTAGTCTGTATATTGACATCAGCTCCTCTCTCTAGTAATAACTTCACAACCTCTATATGACCTTCATTTGCTGCACACGACAACGCCGTGATGTCATCCTCAGTCTGTATATTGACATCAGCTCCTCTCTCTAGTAATAACTTCACAACCTCTATATGACCTTCATTTGCTGCACACGACAACGCCGTGTTGCCATCCTCAGTCTGTATATTGACATCAGCTCCTCTCTCTAGTAATAACTTCACAACCTCTATATGACCTTCATTTGCTGCACACGACAACGCCGTGTTGCCATCCTCAGTCTGTATATTGACATCAGCTCCTCTCTCTAGTAATAACTTCACAACCTCTATATGACCTTCATTTGCTGCCCACGACAACGCCGTGTTGCCATTATTAGTCTGTATATTGACATCAGCTCCTCTCTCTAGTAATAACTTCACAACCTCTATATGACCTTCATTTGCTGCACCCGACAATGACGTGTCGCCATTATTAGTCTTTATATTGACATCAGCTCCTCTCTCTAGTAATAACTTCACAACCTCTATATGACCTTCAATAGCAGCCAGCGACAACGCCGTGTTGCCATCCTCAGTCTGTATATTGACATCAGCTCCTCTCTCTAGTAATAACTTCACAACCTCTATATGACCTTCATTTGCTGCACCCGACAACGCCGTGTTGACATAATCAGTCTGTATATTGACATCAGCTCCTCTCTCTAGTAATAACTTCACAACCTCTATATGACCTTCATTTGCTGCCTCCATCAACGCCGTGTTGCCATTATTAGTCTGTATATTGACATCAGCTCCTCTCTCTAGTAATAACTTCACAACCTCTATATGACCTTGCCTAGCAGCCAGCGACAACGCCGTGTAGCCATCCTCAGTCTGTATATTGACATCAGCTCCTCTCTCTAGTAATAACTTCACAACCTCTATATGACCTTGCCAACTAGCCAGCGACAACGCCGTGTTGCCATCCTCAGTCTGTATATTGACATCAGCTCCTCTCTCTAGTAATAACTTCACAACCTCTATATGACCTTCCCTAGCAGCTAGCGACAACGCCGTGTTGCCATTATTAGTCTGTATATTGACATCAGCTCCTCTCTCTAGTAATAACTTCACAACCTCTATATGACCTTCATTTGCTGCACCCGACAACGCCGTGTAGCCATTATTAGTCTGTATATTGACATCAGCTCCTCTCTCTAGTAATAACTTCACAACCTCTATATGACCTTTGAAAGCAGCCAGCGACAACGCCGTGCAGCCATTATTATTCTGTATATTGACATCAGCTCCTCTCTCTAGTAATAACTTCACAACCTCTATATGACCTTCATTTGCTGCCCACGACAACGCCGTGTAGCCATTATTAGTCTGTATATTGACATCAGCTCCTCTCTCTAGTAATAACTTCACAACCTCTATATGACCTTCATTTGCTGCCCACGACAACGCCGTGTCGCCATAATTAGTCAGTATATTGACATCAGCTCCTCTCTCTAGTAATAACTTCACAACCTCTATGTGACCTTTAAAAGCAATCAGCAACAACGCCGTGTTGCCATCCTCAGTCTGTATATTGACATCAGCTCCTCTCTCTAGTAATAACTTCACAACCTCTATATGACCTTTGAAAGCAGCAAGCGACAACGCCGTGATGTCTTCCTCAGTCTGTATATTGACATCAGCTCCTCTCTCTAGTAATAACTTCACAACCTCTATATGACCTTCCCTAGCAGCCAGCGACAACGCCGTGTCCCCATACTTAGTTTGTATATTGACATCAGCTCCTCTCTCTAGTAATAACTTCACAACCTCTATATGACCTTGCCTAGCAGCCAGCGACAACGCCGTGTAGCCATTATTAGTCTGTATATTGACATCAGCTCCTCTCTCTAGTAATAACTTCACAACCTCTATATGACCTTCCATAGCAGCCAGCGACAACGCCGTGTTGCCATATTCAGTCTGTATATTGACATCAGCTCCTCTCTCTAGTAATAACTTCACAACCTCCAGATGACCTTCAAAAGCAGCCTCCATCAATGCCGTATAGCCGTTTTCACTACTTTTATTTACATCGGCTCCTTTATCTAATAACAACTTGATAGCCTCTATGTGACCTTCATTTGCTGCCCATGACAACATCCTATAGCCATCCTTAATCATTTTACTTTTATCTACTACTTTATCTGATAATACCTTCACAACCTCTATATGATCTGTATTTGCTGCCCACGACAACGCCGTGTTGCCATCTTCAGTCTTTATATTGACAGCAGCTCTTTTATCTAATAATTCCTTCACAATTTTCAGATGACCTTCCATAGCAGCCCACGACAACGCCGTGTAACCATTATTAGTCTGTATATTGACATCAGCTCCTCTCTCTAGTAATACCTTCACAACCTCCAGATGACCTTGTAAAGCAGCACAAGATAACGCCGTGTTGCCATAATCAGTCTGTATATTGACATCAGCTCCTCTCTCTAGCAATACCTTCACAACCTCTATATGACCTTCTAGAGCTGCCTCCATAAGCGCCGTCTGTCTGTGCTTGACCATCATGTTGACATCAGTTCCCGCCTCCAGCAACAGCATGACTGCCTCCACGTGTCCGCATCTCGACGCTTCCTCCAGAGCCGCGAGTCGACTTTCGTTGACTTTGTGAAGCGAGTCTAATAGAAGTTTCAAAACATGTTTGGAATTGTTAGCAGCCGCCACGTGTAGAAGCTGTAGACGTTGAAACACGACCGAGTGTCGTCGCCAGATGAACTCACACAAGCACCCGAGGTCTTTCTCCACAGAATAGATGAGGACCTCCTTGGCCGCCTCTTCTACGGTAACGAATTTCGCGTGGGCAACATCTGCTCCTTTCTCAAGAGCAAAGTCGACAAACTCCCAGTTGCTGAACATCTCCGCGTACTCGACCGCCGTCGCGCCCAGGACGTCGTCTTCCTTCTCCAGGTCTTGACCCGAGGTCAGCAGCAGCTCCCAAACATGGCGACGGTCGCCTCCAGTCATGGCCGCCACGTGGAGCGCTGAGCGTCCTCCTCCGTCCTTGGTGGTGGTGCCTGATGGCGACAGATGCTCGCCCAAGTCTCCCCGCGCCACCGCCAGGTGCAGAGGGTGGCCGTCAAACAGCGACCAGCTGAACGTCGCCGCGACCAACTGGGAGCCGTCTCGACGGAGAACCTGCCGAGGACACTGCCGCCAGTTGCAGGCTAGCCAACACCCGAGGAAGTACTCGGCGAACGTCTGGTGCTCGAAGTCAACTCCGCCACCGGTGTTGACGACGACGAGGCCGAACTTCTCCTCTGGCGTTGCACTTGACGCTGAGAGGGGAGGGAGTTGGTCCAGTGGCAGCAGCTTCCTGACAGCCAGCCCCTGCAGGTTCTCCAAGTGTTGCTTTTTATTCGACTCCAATAGCGTCTTCAATCCGGGCCTAGAGATGTCCAGTTCCAGTTTCTCGGCAACGCGCTGCTTGACGCTCTCTTCTACAAAGAGATTGTACAGGATGACTCTCCTCCACGGGTTGAGACACTTCAAGAAAAGGTGTCCTCGACTGTCCAGAACTTCAGCCGCCATTCTACAAAGCAGAGGAATTTCTAAGACAGACCCCGCGCTCTGACGGAGAGAAGAAATTTCCTTCTCACCAATGTGACTGCCCCTGGCTGCCGAGAACTGTTCCAGGAACAAGACCTGTTCCTCGTCGCTGAACACAGGCAGGGTGAAGGCCTTGGTCCCCAGCGCCTCCTCGACGTCCTCGGTGGTGACGGGCCTCGTGGTCACGACCATCTGCCTGTACCTGACCCTCTGGGCGATGCCCTTGAGGAGGTCGCAGCACTTGCTCGTGTAGTGGGGGCTGATCTCGTCGAAGGCGTCGAGGAACAGGAAGACGTTCCCCGTGACTGCGAGCGAGTGTTCCAGGAGATGCCGCTCCAGGTTGTTGGGCTCCTTGGACAAACTCTTGAGGAGAAACTCCTTAATGTCGCTGACTTGTGCAAAGTCTGTTTGGCTGATGTGCTCAGTGTGTCGACCCATGTCGAGCCTCAGCACCCAAGCCTCTGGGAAGCGCTCCTTGACGGTGGAGCACATCTGAGTGACGAAGGACGACTTCCCCACCCCTGGAGGACCTTCAATAACCACGATCTTGTCCTCAAGTATCCAGGGGAAGGGAAGGAATTCCTTTATGTCGCCTTGGAGGCCGTTCATTGAAATTTCTCCAGATATGCCTTGGACACCGAATCTAAAGCACATCTGCCGCATGTCGTAATCATCCCTTATTCCAGTCACAATCGTAGGATACTCAATGGCCGTTGTCCTATGAGATCCAAAGTCACGTATAATGTGGAATCGCTTAGTAAAATCATTCTCTTGTAAGGAGTAGCCAGATGAGAAGATTAATATGTTTTTACTTGCTAACGTGTCAACATTGATGGTCTCTGACGATGTCCTCTGCAGGCAGCGTCGCACATAATAGTCCAGCGGCGGCGCCATCGCCGCTCCCAGTTGCATCTCCGTGTCACACTCGCAGACTGATCTGATGACTTCGTCGGTCATGACGTCACTCTCATGCTGGGAGCCGACGACGTCTCTGAGCGCCACGGCCCTCTCCTGGCCCTGGAGCCTGACCGGAGACGCCAGCAGCCTGTCTCTGGTGACCTGCTGGAGGACGGACCAAGTCGGCTCAGCGTCAACTTCCTTCCAGCCGCCCTCACCCGCCGTGGTAGGCTTTCCCCCGGCGATGACGACCAAGCGCCTGCCTCCTCCAGCGGCGGCGTCACTCTGGACCACGGCGGCCTCCTGCAGACGCTGCAGCAGCGGCGATCCTCCCTCTGGTGAGCCTTTGGACGCGTCCAGGACCAACGTCGAGCAGATGTTGTTACCCCACAGAGCCTCAACCTCTTCCAGTTTATCGTCAAGGGATTTGAAGCTGACGACCAGGGAATTCTTGTGATCCCTGAACAGTCTGGATCTCACAGCCATCGCCTGATATTCGTCCCTCACACAGATCCAGGTCAGGGGAGGAACTGCGCCGATGTCCTCGAGGCCCGCTGCCGTGAATTCAAGGTTCATCTGACGGTGGATGTTTAAAGTGTCCTCGTTGAGGCGCGTGATCGCCATCTCCGTGATTGCTTTCCACTCCTGAGACTCTGGAGTGAGGTAGCGCGCTGACCCAGTTTCGCTCCACCAATCCTTCACCAGTTCTCTGAACTTAGAGTTCAGTTCCCTTGCAAAGTAGTCCGTCGATTTTAGCTTAAAGACGTTGCGGAGTTCTTCTTCTAGAAAACTGTTGACATCTTTGACGCTGACCTGCTCCGTGCAGAGGATCAAGTGGTCGAGGAACTCGGCGGTTTTCCGCTGATCTCCCGCATCCCGGATCTTCTTGAGAAGCCGACCTCCAGTGTCGAGGAAATCCTTCACGTGCCGCACTTGTTCAACCTCAGGGAGGAGAAGCGCAGCGTCACCAATCTCGCAGCCCGTGTTTGTGTACAGGACCAGGATGACTTCATGGAACTGTATTTCAGCATTTCCCACCTTCAGCGGCTGCTCCCAGTGGTGCCTGATCTCGTTGAAGGAATCCAAATAAGCCTTGAGGTTGAAGGGATTCAACATGGTCAACTTTTTGTTGGCGACTGTGTCCTTGTGCTTGGCCTGCAGGAGGATCGCCCTGTACTCAGGTCCTTGGTCTCCCCGCAGCCTGTACAAGAGGACGACGTCGTCGAATATCCCCGCCAGGTGGTGGTTGCAGGCGAGGAAGAAGTCGCCATTGCTGAGTCTGAGGGCGCGGAGGAAGAAGAGGCAGCAGAGGGCGACCTCGTAGTCCTGGCCGCTGGTCGTCGCGAAGCCGCCCCTCTTCTGGTACCTGCAACGTCGACGGAAACATTAAAGTCTTCAGAAATATAAACGAGAGTCAGCAGAGAAGAGAGAGAAATAAAAGAGAGAGGAGAGAGAATTAAGAGAAGGCGTGAATAGACGACAGTCAGCAGAGAAGAGAGAGAAATAAAAGAGAGAGGGAAGAGAGACAAGAATCCAGAGACGGCGTGAAGTGACGACAGTCAGCAGAGAAGAGAAAGGAATAAAAGAGAGAGAGAGAGGAAAGAGAGAAATAAAAGAGTGAGGGAAGAGGGAGAAGAGAGAACAGAGAAGACTTGAATAGACGACAGTCAACTGGTTGTGACGTCAAGGGAAGAAAGTGAACAGACAACAATACAGAGGATGACAATATCCTCTACTCCCTTAACTTAGAGGGAGAGGGAAAGAAAAGAGAGGAGAATGAGAAAAGAGAGAAGTAAGTGAGAGAGAGAGAGAGAGAAAAGGAGAGGTGTAATAGAAATTAAAAACGCGAGTTGAAATTTTCAGTAAAGTACGTGTGTTTCCTGGCAACTATCACTTCTAGGCACAAAAGATTTACCCTTCCTTTTGTATGCGAGAGAAACACATTCCAGAAAAGGGATCGCCCGTAGAAAAATTTGGATGATCGTCTACCAAAATCGCAGTGAATGAATAATTAGGGAGCTTCTGGCGAAAACCAGACGTACTGTGGAGAATTTGGAATGTTGACCCTTGCAAACTGAAGTTTTCCTTTTTGGCTGCAATTGTCCAACAGGAAGCCAACAGAATATTTTGGTTTATAACAGCTGATTGGTGGGTTAACATTATGGAGAGACCGGTGCCAGGAGTAATGGGAAGACGGGAGAGAGGTGTTTGGATGTAGAGAAGCCGCGAGCCTGTAACGTGGCTGCTGGGATCATCCCATATCTCGAAATGAACACAACGCACACACTACACTCTAGCGTCGGGGGGAAAAAATACAAAAACATGCTGAAGAAAATGGTTTGGAGGTCAGGTGATCCGCCATGAATAATCCTCCTCAAGAGAATTTAGAAAAGGTGTCTCAGTACTAGAAGGAAACATGCGAGGCAATATATAAAGCCTTATAAGGGTGAAGAACCACACACACACACACACAGGGGCCTGGAAAAGAAATAACAAACCATCTTACTACTGGGTGCCAAATTATATTTCTAAAAGATGACCACACGTTCAAAATTGAAGAAAAAGGGGGGCAACAACAACGCACAGACGTAGGAAAAATTTTCATTTGTAAATAGGTCATAATAGGCGATTGTAATTCCTTTCCTTTGCCTCCTGCAGAAATACTCACGACTTCCCCCCCCCGGGGGGCAGCGTAAATCAGTTTAGGAATAGGCTAAGGGAAACTCAAGTGAGCAGTTTTATTCTTTTCTTAGGATGAGTGAAGTGATGATAATAGTGAAGTGCAGTGAAAGGATATTTTTTTTAGTGTGGCTCCTTTGTTTTCTTTTTTCAGATAAAAAATCTACTACACTTCAATATTCTTTCTTAGTGTAAACTTTTCGTAATTGTATTTTATTTGTATTTTCTTTGTTATAGCTGCTGCAGCCACAGCCTCAGGGGCAAAATAGCAGCCAAGTAAGGAATAATAATAATAACAGTCTACCTAATTGCAAACAAGAAAGCGGTTTTTTTCCCCTCTTAATTTTCGGTTTCAAGGGAAATGGCCAAACAGAGCCATAAATACATGGTCATTGAGAAAAATAAGTGAGCGACGGTCGTCGCGTAGAAAATAAAAGGGGAAAGTTGCCACTTATATCTTATTTCAAAATTTCAGTTTTCATTATGCTTTTTTCTTTGCCTTTATCTAGACGGTGCATTTTTCCATTATATCTTCAGTTAAAAATTGTGTTAGGCTAGTTGATTAATTTTTATAAAGGTCATGATATTTGTTTAAATAAAATATATGGTTAAAATCACATCGAGCTTCATAATTTCATTTTGATTACCCAAAAAAATGCAATAACTAAATGAACCCAACACAACTTTCGCGGTTCACCCCACAGAGAAAACCTTTAATTTAAAAGTCCCGTACTAATCAAATTGTCATCAAGATATTTGTGAATAACTTTTAATTTTAAACTTGAAGGTTTTTTCTTCTCTTTTCAATAATAAAACCCTATCAATAATATGTCATTATAACTAAAATTCATCCAGTCCAAAAAAAAGATTATTACAGCAAAGAGGACAGACAAAAAGAGAAAACAGGGAGGGAGAATAGTTAAAGGGAAAATGAGAGCGAGAATGGAAGAGGAAAGGAGGAAGTGAGAGAAAGAAGGAAAGGGGAGAGAAAAGAGAGAGACTCACCGTGCAGGCTGCATGTCTGATCCCTCCAGCACATTCCTGGCTCCATCTCCAGATTCCTGAAACACAAAAATTAGAAAATCAGTGGACAATATCTGAAAGTCAAATGATAAAAGATTCCTCACCGCCATTACTCAAGTTTTTTCTGACTAAGAAAATTCTTTAATTTTCATTGTAAAAAACTCATTTAAAAAATATGATTAAAAATACCCCAACCCCCCTATTTGTTTTAAAGGGTTCCTTGGCAAGGCGTGGTGATTCGGAAAGAAGTAGGGTGTTTGTTTTTAAAAATATCTTATTTCTCTATTTTTAGTCTGCTTTCCTGTTTCCTACGGCAGGCCTTAATTACAGTATTTTACAATTAAGGTGTACACTTTTCTTTACAATTATTACCAATAGCAAAAGTAATTAAGGGAACACATATAACAAATATGAATGGTATGTTTGTGTTTTTTTTAATATATATATATTACTGTTGTCTTACCCTAGCATATTGTCAGGATGCTTTTTGCACGCACTGCATCCTTCAGAGTTTCGCTTCTCGGTCCAGGAAGTATGTCAACATCGAGTATGTGCATTTGTGAGTTTCCCCAAGTGAATTGAAACGTTTGCGGTTTGAAATTGAACTCGAAATGGAACCTTGTCAACGGATGAGCTGGAAGTAGGCTAAAGAGACAAGCAACCCTCCATGTTAACCTATCTTGTGCAAGCCTTGTCGTTGCCGTGTAACTACACCATCCTCCCTAATTTGCTTAGCGTATTCCATCCTCGGGGTCTCACACACACATCCATCTAATGGTATCCCATCAAAGTCCTCCATCTTGATCTCTCTTCCCCTATCCGTCTCATTCTCCCGTAGCACCACATTTCAAAGGGTTCCGTTCTTTTCCTTTCCCCCAACTCCTGTGGTCCACGTTTCGCACCCCACGTATAACGACGCCACCATTTCTAGCAACGATTCAGACTTACGTTGCCTCTAAGTAAACTCCCGCTTCATCGCGGTATCAGCGTCCTTTAACTTCCTCCAAAATATCCCTTTTCCCAATCTGACGGCCTTTGTTGTTCCTCTGTTACACTCCATCACCTTGGTTTCCCCCCCGTAATAAGCTTCATATTTGATGCTTCCTTGAGGACGACGTTCATTCCACTTATCATGGTTTCCAAGCCTTCGTCCGACTCCCCTGATACTGCAATATGAACATCTGCAAAGTGTACGCTTCCTTTCCCACATTCCGTTTTAATTTCCTTCTTCGCCTGTTCCGTATATATAAGTTGGACTGCGTGCATCCTTTGTCTTACTTCATTTCTCGATTACGGATTTCTTTTCTTGATCTTCCATTCCAACTACTGCTTCCCTGTCTACTGTAGAGGTTATGTATTACCCTCCTTCTCGATATTTTATTTCAGCCCTCTTCAAAATCCTTAATAGTGTGTTCCAGTTCACATTATCTAACGCTTATTCTAAATCTACAAAAGCCATTACAATTTGAAACCAAATTGTATAAGTATGTAAAAAAAAACTATTCTTTGCTAAATTAAATTTAAAGTCAACTTACTTTCACTGACTCAAGAATATTTGCTTGCATGTCTTCTACAGTCAAGTAACTTACATATTGAGTGAGTTGGAGTGGAGATAAGATAAATAACAATGAGTGCTGTTAGGCGGAAGATTAGATTAGATATTTCACAAGAACACTGATTTTAATACCAAGATGACTTGGAAATAATAATAAATGGGATAAACGTCGTACTGGAAAAAAGAGTCCAATATGAGGATTAGTGGAGGGGGGAAAACAAAAGTAATGGAGTGTAGTTTGGGGAAAACCAGTGGAATCACGAAGGCTGTTAGTTTGGGGAAAAGGGACATTTTTGACAGAAGTTAAAGGAATTCTGCTACTCGGGAAGCGTAGTGACTGGGGATGGTAGACATGAAAAGCTTATGTGGAAGGAAGGCTTTCAGGGGGGAAAAGAGGGATTTACTTACGGGTAATGTGAGTGTGAATATTAGGAAATGGTTGCTAAAAAATATTTGTGTGGATTCTGGCGTTACATGGGGTGGGTGCGAAACGTAGACGAGTGGGAAAAGCGAACAATATGGAGGACGTTGACTAAGAGAAGGGATAGATTAATAGGGCCACGTTTTAAGAGACGAGGGTCTTGTAAAATTAGCATTAGAGGGGTAAGACGAGAACAGGAAGGAAAAAGGATGGAATACGCTAAGGAGATAAGGGAGGATGTGGGTTGTCCTAGCTATGTGGAAATGAAAAGGCTTGCGCAAGATAGGTTAGCATGGAGGGTTGAGTGTCAAACCAGTCTTAGGACTGAATACCACAACAACAACATCTTTTAGATAATTTTATTTTTCTATTTATTTAATTCGTAAGGGTTAGTAACAGTTTATGATGAAAGGAATGGAGAGAAAATTGTAAGTTACGTCACAACGCTGCTTACATCTTGTAACCCAACTCGATCCTTAACGTGTGTCCTTGGAGGGCCACAGGGCAGAGTTCTTGTATGATGATAACAACTGGTTGGTTCAGTCACCCCTGCGCCACACTTAACGAAACAACTTAATCCAAAAAACTGGTTAGAGAAATGGGAAAAATCAAACAGATAAACCAGAACTAATCACGTGCATGTTACTTTCCAACTGGAAAAAAAATGTCCTCTTCTTCCTCCTATAACGAACAGGAGGGTTTGCACTTTAATTTGAACCAAGATAATTTATTTGGTTAGATTAAAAGAAATCGAGATTAAATTCATTAACACAAAACAATAACGAAAAAAAATTACAAAACTTAGGGACCAATTAAAAAAAATTAGCAGGACTAGTTTAGCTTGTAATAAATCTCCTTACATGTAATTAATTAAACTAAGGAAAAAAAGGGGTAAATTTGTTAAATTAATTGTTTTAATCAACAACCCCCCAAACGTTTAATTCAGACAATTGGGATGTATTTTAAGATGCCTTAATTTTTATAAATTACAATTTGACTGCATAAGGGAGTGATGAGGGAAGAATGCGGGAGTGATAACAATAGAAGACCACGAGAAGAAAGCCGTAATCGAGAAAGGAGTAAGACAAGGATGCAGCAGATTGTCTCCCCATGCTGCTTAACTTATATATATATTTAGAACAGGCGATGAAGAAAGTTAAAATGGAATATGGAAAGGAATCATACTGCAAGGAGGAGAAGAAATAAAAAAAAAACTACACTTTGCCAACAATGATATTGTAGTGTTAAGGGAAGTCAGAGAGACGATGACTTGGGAAACCATGATAGATGGCACTAACAGTGGTCCTGGAGAGGAAGAGTTCAATATGAAGATTAATAGAAATGGAGGGGGGGGGAACCCACGGTAATGGAGTGTATTAGCAGCATGGGGGAAACACACAGTGGAATAACAAAGGCTGGTTAGATTGCCGAAGGGATATTTTGACGGAATTTAAGGGATTCTGCTACCATAGTAGGATAGCAACGAAGAGGAATTTACTTACGGGTAATATATAAGCGCGCATATTGGGAAAAGTTGGTATGGAGCAGCGTAGCGACGTTATATATGCGTGGTGCGAAACGAGGACTATGGGAGAATTGAGAGGGAAAAAGGAAAAGAAGAGAAGCCTTTGAAAATGTGGTGCTGTGGGAGAATGAGAATGGACAGAATCACTGACGAGGAAATTCTAAATGGAATAGGGGAGGGAAAAGCGGACAGCAATATGGAGGACTTTTGAAGGGATAGATATTAATAAGGGCCACATTTTAAGACACGATGGTCTTGTAAAAGTAGCGTTAGAGGGAAGAGTGTGTGTGGGGTTAAGAACAGAAGAGGGAGGCCAAGGATGGGATACGCTAAGCAGGTGTGGATTTATTTAGCCTATAATAAGACAGGCCAAAGTCCATGTGAAGAAGCCCCATATATGTATCATCATGGCCAGACGTCGACACAGGACAAGGGACTTCTCCACCTTGTATCCTTTCACTCTACAATGGACGATTCCGTTCCACGAAAATTAGACAATGGACTAACAGGCTTCGTGTCTTTGCCATACGAAAAAAAAGGGAAAAAGCCCGGTACCGAAAAATTCTGCTACCATAATCACTACTCCTTCGATTTTTCAGCTTCAAATTTTTGTGAAGACCTCTCCTTTGTTAGGGGCGGATCGGCCCACAAGACATTCTCTCTCTCTCTCTCTCTCTCTCTTGGCATCCAAACTCTCCATTAACTTCAGGGCGGGAAGTGAAACAGTTGTCCCTTTCCCTTTGTCAAGTTCAACTCGTTCTCCTGATCCACAGCGTTTCAAATTCACTTGCAACTTCCTCATCTTTTCCTCGATACGCAACACATTTTTGAATGTATCCCTCGTGACCAGCAACATACCGCAATTAACAACCCAATTTAATTGCTGTTTTTTTCCTTTTTAGGGGTTGTATTGTTTTTCCCCTTTGAATAAAACTCTGCTGTCTTCTACACTTACTTCTTCTGTTGTGTTTGTTATGTTGCCCAAAACATTTAAATTGACGGGACTCCATACTAAACTCCATCACCTTGGTTTCCCCCCTGTAATAAGCTTCATATTTAACGCTTCCTTCAGGACGACGTTCATTCCACTTATCATGATTTCCAAGCCTTCGTCCGACTCCCCTAGTTCTGCAATATGAACATCTGCAAAGTGTACGGTTCCTTTCCCACATTCCGTTTTAATTTCCTTCTTCGCCTGTTCCGTATATATAAGTTAAACAACTTGGACTGCATGCATCCTTTGTCTTACTTCATTTCTTGATTACGGATTTCTTTTCTTGATCTTCCATTCCAACTACTGCTTCCCTGTCTACTGTAGAGGTTATGTATTACCCTCCTTCTCGATATTTTATTTCAGCCCTCTTCAAAATCCTTAATAGTGTGTTCCAGTTCACATTATCTAACGCTTTGTCTAAATCTACAAATGCCGTTACTATTTGAAACCAAATTGTGTAGTTATTTAAAAAAAACTATTCTTTGCTAAATTAAATTTAAAGTCAACTTACTTTCACAGAATCAAGAATATTTGCTTGCATGTCTTCTACAGTCAAGTAACTTACATATTGAGTGAGTTGGAATGGAGATAAGATAAATAACAATGAGTGCTGTTAGGCAGAAGATTAGATTAGATATTTCACAAGAACACTGATTTTAATACCAAGATGACTTGGAAATAATAATAAATGGGATAAAGGTCGTCCTGGAAAAAAGAGTCCAATATGAGGATTAGTGGAGGGGGGAAAACGAAAGTAATGGAGTGTAGTTTGGGGAAAACCAGTGGAATCACGAAGGCTGTTAGTTTGGGGAAAAGGGACATTTTTGACAGAAGTTAAGGGAATTCGGCTAGTGACTGGGGATGGTAGACATGAAAAGCGTATGTGGAAGGAAGGCTTTCAGGGGGGAAAAGAGGGATTTACTTACGGGTAATGTGAGTGTGGATATTAGGAAATGGTTGCTAAAAAATATTTGTGTGGATTCTGGCGTTACATGGGGTGGGTGCGAAACGTAGACGATAGGAGTTTGGGGGAAAGGAAAAGAATAGAAGCCTTTGAAATGTGGGTGCTTTAGGAGAATGAGATGGATAGTGGATAGAATCACTAACGGCAAAGTTTGAAGGAAAATAGGGGAGGGGAAAGCGAACAATATGGAGGACGTTGACTAAGAGAAGGGATAGATTAATAGGGCCACGTTTTAAGAAAATTAGCATTAGAGGGAATTGTGTGTGTGTGGGGTAAGAAGAGAAGAGGGAGGAAAAAGATGGAATACGCTAAGCAGATAAGGCAGGATGTGGGTTGTCCTAGCTATGTGGGAAATCAAAGGCTTGCGCAAGTAAGGTTAGCATGGAGGGTTGAGCGTCAGACCAGTTTTAGGACTGAATACCACAACAACAACAACATCGTTTAGATAATTTTATTTTTCTATTTATTTAATTTGTAAGAGTTAGTTACTTCGTCACTTATCTAAAAAAAAACACAGATTTGATGCCTGAGCCAGTGGGGAGAAGCAGGGGAGGGGAACTTCATAGCATATATCTAATGAGTTCACATCAAACACATACCATACTTGACTCCTTTTCACTTCCAATCAGACTCAACCTTTCTTATTTCTAAACTGGTCATCACCACAGAATGAGTTCCAAAGACAGAAAGTCGGGAATTGCCAGTATGAGATGGGAACGCTGAGTTCCATTAAATCGCCATTGCATAGCATATTATTTAACATCAGATTGTATATAAAAAATCTATTTATTGGTGCAGTTGGACAGTGTCTTGAGGGAAAGTGTATCTCACTTGCTACATGGAAAATGATATGTCGTGGTTGCAAGGTGTTGGTTACTTCCTCAGCAGGAAAACTTGCCGTGACTCTGTACATTGCGAACCCTTAAATGAAACTCGCTCACCAATCAAATCAGTCTTCAATTTGACACACTGCGTTACACTGATCCCGTAACTAAATTACAGCTAACCGTTTCAGTAACGTTTCCATTATCCCAAACAACTTGTATTCCACTGATTTCTACGAGTTTTATCATATATATTTATTTTTAAAGAGTGAGCAATTGTTGCTTTGGGGCTTGTAAGAAGAAACCCATAATAAAATAATCTCTTTGTCTTCACAAGGATCACAGACTCTTCCTATATTTACGGCAGAATCTCAAAGATTCTCTTAAGTGCGAGTAGAATTGGCAGTTTTATGTTGCGGATTCTCTCAATCGATACGCTGACCACGTGTGCAAGATGGTGACGGTCCGCAGTCGACTCGGTAGGCCCAGGCCCCGCAATGGGATGTAGGGCCTCCGAATGTTGCAAGATTCTAATATAGACAGATTGTAAGGTTGACACAGTTTCACAAACAATGTGTGTAAAAAAAAAGATATTTTTAATCAATACACATGTTGATTATTTGAAACATATCTCTGGGATATAATATACATATTTTCCATTACTGAATGGTGGTTCAATTACAATTTGATTGAAGAAATATTCCGTACAAATGTTCAAAATGAGTACAATTGATTTCACTCGGAAAGTAGTTCAATAACAACCTTCATATCATGTGAAAAATTACCAAAGCATTTACCAGTTAGATTGCCAAAGATACATTCCCGAATATTTTATTTGATTTTGGAAGACTTTTGTACAGCGGGTTTAAATAATGGAATTTTGCAATTATTACCATAAATAATATGTGAATGGATTCGATATTTGGTTCTGCAGACAATCTGTGGACGGATTTGATAGTTGATGCCTAGATACCGAAGGTAGCGCACTTTTTTATTGCAACGAATCGTTTCAAATGTTTTACTTTTCAAATCCAAATCGTTAGCACGTAGGAAATCTGCAGCCCTTTCACTACCAACTACGGTGTGACAAAATAACAGAAGTTAAGACGGTACGTCATGGAGTAACATCTCGTTACTCGTGAGATCCCGAACCATTTCTCGTGGAGTGATTGAATCTCTAACGGAATTAGCTGCTCTAAATGCAACTCTCACTTTTGCAAATGCCGACAGGCTGCTCCTCGACTTAAATCCTTCAACGACGGACCTGACTCCATATATAGACCCGTCATAATGGACAAACCAGTTCCCGAAAGACGTTTCGTCTTCTAAACTGACGCTCTGCCCGTGTGTCGCAGCCCCGTATATTCCGCAGAGGGTGCTTCCGACTTTGGCAGCTCTGACCAGGGGAGGGAAAAGCAGAGCTGCGAAAGCGGCCAATATGGAACAATGACTGCATCCGCAGCATCCCACAGCGCATTCGATGTTTCGCTATGAAACTCTATCGATACTTGACCAGACTTATCTCGACTGTAGACGCCATCAACTGGGTAACAGACCTCACTTTTCAAAAGTTTATTATTCTTAAGGAAATCGTTCCAGTTTCTATAAACTCTACCGATACAATCTACGAATAAGTGCTGATTGTACGCTGTGCCAGTGTACTTTGGTACTCTGAACGCGGGGTGACGATGGAAATCGCTTCCCGATGTCTGCAACAGCAAAATAACAACAGACATCCACGTATCGCCACTACGTCCATGTACATCCTCCTGGATGATGATGTGGGAACTCTGTTCCTTATCATATCCTGCGCCTGGAAGGCCAAACCAACTTTGTAATTCCGGTTCCCGATATACGTCCCAATCGGCGCACCCAAATATTTCCATAAATTGTTGCTGTTTCTGGCGTGCTCTGTCACGGTCCATGGTTGTAAATTTACGGACTGAAAGAGAGACAAAACTTGTGAGTATCATGTTTAATGTATGGAACACACTTTCAAAATTTTATTTTATTTTGTTACATATTTTAATTTCAAGGTGAAAATAGTTTGTAACTTTAATTATTGTAATGTGAAGGAGATTTTCGGGAACAATTCTGAGGAATTGTTGTCATTGTCAGTTGCAGTTGGGCCTGCAATGAAGAAAGTATTGTGCGACGACAATAGATGCCGACAACAGTGGAAGACTCAAATTATCTAAAAGTCCCGCAGGGGGAGGCCAGTGAAGTCCAGAGACGCGTGTAAAGTCCCGCAAGGGGAAGGCCAGACCTAGCCAGAAAATTTTCCACCGGAGCGACGTTCTGATTGGCCAAGATTTGGGGTCGGGTGACCGAGACTCGAAAGAAGGTCAGGGCGGGAATTTAAAAAGGGGACGAGATGGACCTGGGCCACCAGACGGGTACGGGAGTGATGTGAGAGAGGTCAGTCAGATGGGCCTGGAAGGAGTGGTCTCAAGGAAAGGCGCGAGGGTTACATTAAAAGACTCAAACTCTGGGCAAATCATTAACTCAGACTGGGGACTAATAAAGACTGGGGTTCCACAGGGTTCCATTCTATATATATAAATGACTTACCTAGATCCATAAATTCTTCTTCTAAAACTATACTTTTTGCTGATGATGCTAGTTAGTATTTTGGTTACAAATAAACAAAATAGTCTGTTAAATGCTGCCAAGTGTTACATTAAGCCAGATGCTGCTTCACTGGTTGGTTTTCAGCCAATTGTGATAAAACTCACTTGATGCAGTTTCAGACAAAGAATGCACAATTTTAACTCAATAAAAGTAGCAACAAATAACTGTGAAATAACTCAAGTTGAATGTACAAAATTTTTAGGTATATCATCCATGGGACAATAAATTAAACTGGAAGGATCATCATATTAATATTCTCCTGCAAAAACTAGGCTCAGCAGCAACCTTTGCTCTTAGAGAATTATGTCAAGTTGTAGTGATACCAACATAATAAGACAATTAGTTGCATATTTCCACTCTATAATGACATATGGTGTAATATTCTGGGGCAATGCATCAGGGAAAGATAAAATATTTACACTTCCAAAAAAAGGCTGTTAGAATATTATGTCAGGTCTTGTAGTGGACTTTTCAAGAAAACTGCCAGCATATTCAATCACTCACTCATGTAACCTCTTCACACTAAACTCAGATATACATGACTTTCACAGAAGGAAGGAAGGAAAGTCTCTAACCGTAATACAAAAGGGTGTACATTACAATGCCATCTATTAGCATATTTAATAAACTTCCCACCTTCATTAAAACAATTAAAAATAAATCCAAACAAGTTCAAATATGAACTAAACTAACTGACTTCTTACAAAGGCCACTCCTTCTACTCTGCTGAAGAATTTATGGAGCTGAATGTATATTTATAATTATGAAAGAACATTATTAGAACACTAATTGTTTTTTGTATAGTATGTAAAAATATTTATCAATTTAATATATATATATATATGATAATTGGATAGAAAGAAAGATAGAAATATTTGGGAGAAAGGCAGGAAATTCGCTCTTCGAGTCCTGGCTACATCGAATTTTTTCAGTCTTTCTTCCTTCTTCCATTCCCTTCTACGCTTGACATATATATATTTCCTTGTGCATGATTCCATGCCGTACATATGATTTAAAGAGCGAATTTCCTGCCTTTCTCCCAAATATTTCTATCTTTCTTTCTATCCAATTATCAAATGCGTGACTTCGTCACTTATCCCATATATATATATATATATATATATATATATATATTGTAATATACTTTTTTGTGTATAAAACATTTATTAATTTAAAGTACAAATATGATCAATTTTAATATTTTTGATTATTAATTTAAGTGAAGACACGGGCTTAATCTCAGGGGATTTTGGGTCTCTCGAGAGATGGAGTATTCATCAGCCACAATTACTGGGCCAACAAACATCCACCTCTTGAATGTTTGTGCGTCTCTCTGGCGTCTTGCAGGATTTGATCACGTCCGTCCACTCGTCTGCCTTCTGGGGTCGAGCCACGTCCTCTCCTCTCCTTGTTTCACTTCTGCTCGGTCCATGTCCTTTCTCTGCTCCACTCGCCCGCCTTCTGCGCTCTGGATATCTGCTCTCTGGTTCACTCGCCTCCCTTCTGCGCTCTGCTCCACTCACCTCCCTTCTGGGGTCTGGTCGCGAGCCACCCATCAGCTTCCCTTTTATACCTTCCGACGGGAATTCCCCTATTTCACAACATTTCGGGGTTCCCCGCCCTCATTCTTCCCGCGGGGGTCCACCATCGTAATTTTTTATACACGCTCGGCGGGCCTACCCCGCGGGGAACCACCATCTTTCGGCCGACTAGCCATTGTTGTTGGCCGAACTGCGCCTCATAACGCCACAACATCACAAAATCCGCCTTTTTATCACTATATATATATATATAAGGTACACATTGTATGTCTTCTGTATAGAACTTGAGAAAATCTTATTATAAGTTAAAAATTAATGAATAGTTACAGTATATTCTAATATTAATAAAGCAACCTCCTATGTGTATAAAATCTCTGACTCGTTCCACATCATCCTTGAAGCTTGTGCTTGCTTCTCTATAGGAGGATCTATGGAATATGATTTTATACTTATACTAGTAGCACGTATATCACTTAGTTTTTTTTATGTAATCAGCAAAATGAGCAAGGTTCTGGGCCTAAATTGGACCTACCTCGAGACGAGGATCACACGACGATCCTGGATGGAAAGCAGCTGCAAGGCGCAACTGAAGACTGAGAAACGTGGATGCATACGTGGCGTTGAATGTTTGTAGGCCCAGTAATTTTGGGTAGGTCCAGAACTTTGCTCATTTTGTTGGTTACATAAAAAAACTAAAAGACATTTTCATGAAAAAATTAAAATGTGACCATATAAATAAATAAAAAAATTCCCCTAATATTCACTTCCACATATTTGCTCTACGTAACATACTGTCAGCAATTGTGCATACTGAAAACACCTTACCAAGTGAAAACAATAAGAATGTGAGTTTGTTTTGTTCACATGCGGTTTGTTTCAAACTTTGATAAATGAGACGCCTGAGAAGACGTAAAGATTTAATCTTTTACAAAATAATAAATAAATTTTTATTTTATTCAACTAACTATTTGAAAATAAAATTTTTTTTTTACTATTTGAAAATAAAATTTATAATAAATAAACTAAAAAAAAACATCATCAACCACATTCTACCAAAGTTAACTTATGTTCTGCCCTTTCAAAAACAAAAAGAAGAGTGTGTGTGTGTGTGTGTCAGTGTCAACCTATTGGCAGATATAGACTGTAAGCTTTCTAACTCAGATAAGATAGTACAGATACCAGATAAGAAGACATAATCATCCTCTCTATGCATTCGGGATGCACTTGAATCTAAAGGGTGGATCTCTGCAAACCAAAAAAATGGATTCCGATTGGGTTTTTCGTGTGAAAGTCAGATAATCAATTTGTTTCAAGATCTAGCAGATCATCGTGCTGTGTTGGTAGCCATTGTTATTGATTTTGTAAAGGCTTTCCATGTAGTTCCTCACGACATCTTCATGATCCAGAAGTTAGATGCGACACAAGAGTAGTTCTCTGGGTGCAAGAATTCTTAAAAAGAAATAGGCTACAAAAAGTCAAAGTTGGGAAAGAAACTTGAGAACTCGGATCTGTAACATCTGGAGTCCCCCAGGGATCAGTTATTGCCCCATTATTGTTTCTCATTTGTATTTATGATTTGCCCTAATAATATAAACTCTATGGTCCAACTTTTTGCAGATGACTGCTGCTGTGTAATTCACAGGGAAATAAACAGTTGTCAAAATAAACTTTCCTTTCCCTTTGTCAAGTTCAAACACGTTCTCCTGATCCACAGCCTTCAAATTCACTTGCAACTTCCTCATCTTTTCCTCGATATGCAACACATTTTTGAATGTATCCCTCATGACCAGCAACATACCACAATTAACAACCCAATTTTATTGCTGTTTTTTTCATTTTAGGGGTTGTATTGTTTTTCCCCTTTGAATAAAATTCTACTGACTTCTACACTTACTTCTTCTGTTGTGTTTCACTGGATCAAGAATATTTGCTTCAGTCAAGTAACTTACACATTGAGTGAGTTGGAATGGAGATAAGATAAATAACAATGAGTGCTGTAAAGTTAGCATTAGAAAGTAAGTGTGTGTGTGTGTTCATGTGTGGGGTGAGAACAGAAGAGGGAGGTCAAGGGTGGAATACATTAAGCGGATTAGGGAGGATGTGGGTTGCGCTAGTTGTAAGGAAATGCTTAGAGAAATGGGAAAATCAGACAGATAATCACGGACATGTTACTTTCAAATTGGAAAAAAAATGTCCTCTTCTTCCTCCTATAACGAACAGATATCAAGATAATTTATTTGGTTAGATTAAATGAAAAAACAAAAATCAAGATTAAATTTATTAACACAAAAAGAAAATGGAAAAAAAACAATTACAAAACTTAGGGGGCCAATTAAAAAATAATCTTACCACGATTAGTTCAGCTTGTAACCAATCTCCTTACATGTAATTAATTAAATTAAGAAGAAAAAAAGGTTAAATTTGTAAAATTAATGAAACTCTCCCCCCAAAGTGTTTCATTCAGACAATTGGGATGTCTTTTAAGATACCATAACTATTTTATATATATTACAATTTGACTACATTAGACTATAATGAACTGGGGAAGGGAAATTATTTAGATTTTAATTTTAATCAAAAATTAATTTTTTAGATGGATTAAATCAAACAAAAAAATTAAATTTATTAACAGAAAACAAAACAAAAAATTACAAAACTTAAGGGGGTCGAATTAAAAAAAATTACCAGGACTAGCTCAGCTAATCTCATAAGGGGTCATTTTTTTTGCAGGAGAAGGACAGTCGTGACAGTGGCAAAGACGCGCGCGCCTGTTTTTACCTTTGTGAAACGGCGGCGGCTTCCTCCCTCCCTCCCTCCCATTCCCTAATTCAGGCTATTGCTTCCTTCCAGTGGTGAACTCTGCCGTCGGTACCTTGGCCTTCCTTATAGGAAGGAGTTCCGGGATGTTTAGGGGGATTACGTAGCCGGAGCTCCTTCTGCTCTCGCTGCCGTCCATCTTCTTCTCCGTTTGCCCGCCCAGATTTTTGATCGTAAACTTCCCTCACTCTCAAGTGACTTCTTTCTCCCTAATTTCTGAGGTTCATGGCCGAAATCTACAAACTGCATCTTTCGCCTCATCTTCACCTTCCTTCTTCCAAGTTCCGTTCCCGACAGCCGAATCACCTTCTGGTCCACGACCGCCCAACTTCTTCATCCTCCTCAAAATGTACCTGCCCGACTGGGTCCGCCCCCCAACCCCCTTTAAATTTCCTCGACCTTCCACCCTCGCGGCTGATCTACTTTTCTCATTCGCCTTACCACAACGAGATTCATGGCGGATCACCTGACCCCTCAGCCTCGCAAATTAAAAAAATTTTCCAACCCGGGCCTCCCACCCCCGCGGGGTGGTTTTTATTTTCCCCCGACACCCTAATTTCCGGGGAAAGGGGTGGGGGAGACGCGCCCCCCCCTTTCAAAAAAAAATATATATATTCCCCGGTGGGGTGTCGGGATACTGCTGGACTCGGGGGGGTCGCTCTGTCACGTTCGGTAGTATTCCGTTTTGTCTCTCGCCCTCTCCTTCTCCCTCTCCCCTCCCCCCCTCTCTCCCTACCTCCTTCCCACCCTCCTCCCCTCCCTTCCTCTCTTTTCCCTTCCTCCTTCCCCCCCCTCTCTCTCTATCTGTGTGGCTCCTCGGTATTTACAAGTCTCCGCACACACCAGTGACGAAATAAAATGGCGGTTACCCACACACACACTCATTTCACTACTCCCCCCCTCCTCCCAAACCCCCTTCATCAAAATAATGGACAAATCTAGGAACGTCCCTCGACTGCCAACTTTAAAAAAAATAATTTATTTAAAATTGTTAAGTAAAGGAAAACAATAAGATTTAAAATATAACCAATGAATTGGAAATAAGCGTCTAGTGTATGAAGCAACAACTGTAACCCCTTAGAAAAAAATAAATGAAAAAAATAAACTTTTTCGAAAAAAAAATAGTTTAATTTATTGGCTTACTTTAAATTAAACCACATCAAAATGGCGAGAATAATGCTCACATTTTTTACATTAAACGAGAAAAACCCGGAAGCATTAAATGAGGGTTAGAGTCTGTTCGTTTACTGCCCTATAACGATAACTTTTAGTTGATATTTCCTTGTCGTGTCGTGGTACGACTGTTATTCTGCATTTCTATTTTTTTTGATGACGTAATTAACTTTCTTGGTATTAAAAAAAAGGGGGACGTTCGACTTTTCCGATGAAATTGTTTTGTTAATCAAAGTGAGTAATTTATTCCTTAATTATTACATGTATATTTTTTTTCCTCTTTCCGTTTCCTAGAGAATCAGCCTCGCCATTTAGATTCACACCGATTTAATCTCTTTGGAACCACAGTAGACGTGTTGAAAAACAATTAAATACTCTGACTTGTCCAAGGAGACTCTGTAGATGATCCAGCCGGGCCACTAACGCGATTAATACTTGTGCTGTAAATGATTTTTTTTATTAATAAAATTTTGGGGTCCCCGGATAGAACCTTGTGGGACGCCCAGTCTTCTTCTTTTTTTTGAAAAAAAAATAGAATCATATTTTTCCCTGAATGAAGCATCTAATTACATAAATGCAAGAAAAATGTGTAGAAAAAAATCTAACAATAAAAGATGTCCCGCTATAAGAATTGGGGTTCCCAGATAGAACCTTGTGGGACGCCTAGTAATTTTTTTCCCCATGATTAATGCATTTACAAGGAAAATCAGGTAGAAAGATGTGAAAAAAAACTAAACCGTAAAAGGTATCCCGATATAAAAAGTGGGGTCCCCGGATAGAACCTTGTGGGACGGTCAGTCTTTTTTTTAAAACTATCAAATTTCCCCCCCCCCCTGCTTAATGCATTTACCTTCATCAACAAAAGGAAAAGTAGGCAAAAGGATCTAAAAAATTTCCTATCCGTAAAACATGCCTCGCTATAAAAATTGGGGTTCCGGATAGAACCTTGTGGGACGCCAAGTCTTTTTTTAAAATCAATTTTTTCCCCTTATTAATGCATTTACCTTCATAAGTACAAGGAAAAGTAGGAGGAAAGATGTGAAATATTTCCTAACCTTAAAAAATGTCCATCTATAAGAATGGGTTCCCAAATAGAACCTAGTGGGAGGGCCAATACATTTTTTAAATGAATTTTCTTTTCCTCCTCAGTGATGCATCTACTTTGACAAATACAAGGAGAAGTAGGCAAAAGGATGAGGAAAATTTCCTAAACGTAAAAGATGTCCCGCTATAAGAATGAGGTCTCGGATAGAACCTTGCGGAACGCCTAGTCAGTTTTTAAATGAATTTTTTTCCCCTGATTAATGCATTTACCTTCATAAATACAAGGAAAAGTAGGTGGAAAGATATAAAAAAAACGAACCGTAAAAAGTGTCCCGCTATAAGAAAGGGTTCCCGGATAGAACCTTGTGGGACGGTCGGTCTAAATCATTTTTTTTAAAAAAAGAATCAATTTTTCGTCTAAATAATGCTTCTACTTTCACAAATACAAGGAAAAGTAGGTAAAAGGATGTGAAAAATTCCTATCCGTAAAATATATCACACTATAATAATGGGGTCTTGGATAGAACCTTGTGGGACGGCCATTATATATATATATTTTTTTATGAATTATCCCCCTGAATGATGCATCTGGTTTCATAAATACAAGGAAAAGTTGGCAAATTGATGAGGAAAATTTCCTAACCGTAAAAGATGTTCTGCTATAAAAATTGGGGTCCTTGATAGAACCTTGCGGAACTCCTAGTCTTTTTTATTAAAATAATTTCCCCCCCCTGATTAATGCATTTACCTTCATAAATACAAGGAAAAGTAGGCGAAAAGATATGAATAATTTCCTAACCGTAAAAGATATTCTGCTATAAAAATGGGGGTCCTTGATAGAACCTTGCGGGACGCCTAGTCTTTTTAGCGCAATAGTAAGTCTCTCTCTCTGTGAGTGTTTAGAATCTCCCCCCCTCCCTTCTGTGATCTTGGCGGGGTTCGAGCCGAGGGGAACCGTTACTCGCCTTGTCGACTGGTGTTATTCTTGCAAGTTAACGCGCCTCGCCTCAGGAATTCGCCATTTATCAGCGCGATGACTGGTTCGTGGCTGCCGCTGCTGGCCCTTAATCTTCTCTCTCTCTCAATGTCTAGTAAATTGTCGGCGTGTGTGTGTGTGTGTGTTGATCTCTGCGGCTGGCTCGTACCGATTTCTCCGCTCATAAATATGCATCAGCAGGCGAAAACCTGTCCACTAATTGCGAGAGCCGTCGCTCGCTACTCGTGTTTCTTCCTCGCACGAGGCTAAAAGTTCCTTCCAGGCGCGTCAAACCCCACTCAACTCTCTCTCTTATCATCTTTCTCTCTCTACTCACTCTCTCCTATCTCTTCTTTCACTTTTGTCTCTTTTCACTATCCCCTCTCTTATCTCAATTCTCTTTCCTCTCCCTTCTCTCTCATCTCTCAATTCTCTTTTCTCTCTTCTCTCCTTTTTCACTCTCATCTTTCAATTCTCTTTCCTCTCCCTTACACTCTACTCTTCTCTCTCTCCTCTCAATTATCTTTCCTTTTCCTTACACTCTCTTCTCTCGCTCTCCTCTCCCTTAATTCTCTTTCCTCTCCCTTCTCACTCTCTCAATTATCTTTCCTCTCCCTTGTCACTATCATCTCTCTCTCCTCTCTCAATTCTGTTTCCTCTCCTTTCTCACTCTCATCTCTCAATTCTCTTTCCTCTCTTATCTCAATTCTCTTTCCTCTCCCTTCTCACTCTCTCAATTCTCTTTCCTCTCCCTTCTCACTCTCTCAATTCTCTTTCCTCTCCCTTGTCACTATCATCTCTCTCTCCTCTCTCAATTCTCTTTCTTCTCCCTTCTCTCTCTCCTCTCAATTCTCTTTCCACTCTCTCAATTCTGTTTCCTCTCCTTTCTCATCTTTCCTCTCTTCTCTCTTAATTCTCTTTCCTCTCCCTTCTCACTCTCATCTCTCTCTGTCTCTTTCTCCACTTAGGTATCCCGTGTAATAATAATAATAAACGAGGGAAGGAGGAAGAATACAATCCAAGCGAGGCTTGATACGAGGAGAAGGGAAAAAAAACCCCAAATGTAACGGAGTGCAGGACGGGGGGAAAATACACAAGGTGCTCTTTATGTTGATAAGGGGAATTCCAGCTACTGGAGCAGGTATGGGGGAGGGAGGGGGGATAGTGGAACAGCGGAGAATAGGGATAGAGTAACAGGCCAGGACACGAGGAGAGTCTCTCTCTCTCTCTATCTTTTCAATCAGCGACTTGTGTGTGTGGGCAGACGCTTGGGAAGATGAGGCAAGAGCAGGCAGTCAGCGGCCCTCCAGGGACACGTCATCAATCTCCTGCGACTCTGAAACGTTTCACTCTCATTCCATTCATTCTCGGGAAGAAAGTCCCTCAGTCTTTAATTGTCCTTCACTGTCCTTCTAAACTAATCCCAGGGTTGCCAAAATTAGCCCTGTATAATCTTCAACTCATGTAAGACAGACAATGCCTCTGTGCGTGCGCTAGCCTTTTCATTGTTTCTCCTTCATCCGTCGTTCCCATACCATTCCCTTCCGATTTCTGCAAAAAAAATAAATTTTTTGTAGTGATCACCTCACAGAAGGTTCATGCTAATCTTCCTCAGCCTCCAACCAGGCCGCCCCCCCTTTCCCTTTCCTTTCCTATCCCTCCCTCTATCTATCCATTTCTTTCTCTATTCATCTCTATCTCTCTATCCATCTCTCTCTCTATCTATATCTATCCATCTCTCTATCTCTCTCTCTCTATTCATCTCTATCTCTCTCTATCTATCCATCTCTCTCTCTATTCATCTCTATCTCTCTATCCATCTCTCTGTGTATCTATCTATCCATCTCTCTCTCTCTCTCTCTCTCTCTCTCTCTCTCTCTCTCTCTCCTCCGCAATCTTCCTTTCAATTTTTTAAGACGGTTGGAAAAGTTTTCTCGCAGCTTAGTTCCAATAAGTAAGGAATCATACTGAAAGGAGGAGGAGGAGAAGGGGGAGAAAAAATAAATAAATTAATAAAATGGAGGTAATTTGAAGGGAGGGTTCGTAACAAGAGAAGAGAAGAGAAGGACGAGAGAAATGAAAAAAAGGTCTTGAGGACATGAACACGGAGTTATATTTGGTCACAACGCCGCCGCCGCCGCAGCGTCGCTGACGTCACGAGTGCAGCGCACCGAAGCGGCTGAAGAAGGCGCCGCAGTAGAGCGCCACAGTCGCCACGAGCACGACGGCTACTGCGACCCCGACGAGAGTCTCCAGCGCCGCCGCCCCCTCTTCATCATCGTCATCAGCGCCGCCCTCGCAGCCCTCCACGTGTCGCGCGTGTCCTCCCAGCACGTCGGCGATCCAGCGCGCGTGGTGCGTCACGTCGGCGTACTCCGTCACGGCCGCCATGACGGTGGTTGTGACGTCATCGTCCAGCGCGGCGCGTCGGTAGCCCAGGACGAGTCCGCGCAGGCGCAGAACAGCAGGCTGAGGGTAGTGGTCCTGCTGCGTGTCGGGGCAGAGGAGGGCGGCGCCAGAGTCGGCGGCGCTGGCCGAGGGACGGCCGTCCTCCAGGTCCAGCGAGCAGAGGCGGGAGCGCGGAGCCCAGTGCGTGCAGAGCGCCCTCACCATGACGGAGGACACGCGCAGGCGCAGGGGACTAGACTCGTCGCCAGTCTTGCTCAGACCCGACACCAGGCAGCGCGACGGGCGCCTGCAATACACATCAGGAGGTGGATGGAATCAGTCGCAAACGAGGGGCGAGTTGTAAACGGAACAGTGAAAGGAGGAAGGGGAAAGCGAAACAAAATGGAGGACCTTGACCATTAGGAAACGTAGGAGTTGAAGGAAAGGGAAAAAAGGGGAAAAAAAAGAATAGAAGAAAAAAACCTCCCCCTTTCGAAATGCAGCGACTGCGACGACGATGTTGCTGGAGAATGACATGGACGGACGGACGGACGGATGTATGTGTGAGGTGGATAGAATCAGTCGCAAACGAGGGACAAGTTCTAAACGGAATAGTGAAGAGGGGAACGGAGGAGGAAGGGGAAAGCGAAACAAAATGGAGGACCTTGACCAAGACGAAAAAGAGAGGGGGAGGATAGGATTAAACAGGCTACCTTTTTAGTATCACGTGGGGTCTTGCGAAATTAGTCAACACTCAACAAACACTATCCCGTTGGAAATATAGTTGAAGGAAAGGGAAAAGGGGGAAAGAAAAGAATAGTAGAAAAAAACCTCCCCCTTTCGAAATGCAGCGACTGCGACGGTGCTGCTGGAGGAATGACAAGGACGGGTGTATGAGGTGGATAGAATCAGTCGCAAACGAGGGACAAATTATAAACGGAAAAGTGAAGAGGGGAACGGAGGAGGAAGGGGAAAGCGAAACAAAATGGAGGACCTTGACCAAGACGAAAAAGAGAGGGGGAGGATAGGATTAAACAGGCTACCTTTTTAGTATCACGTGGGGTCTTGCGAAATTAGTCAACACTGAACAAACACCATCCCGTTGGAAATATTTGCCTGAAAATGTTAGCATGCAGCTTGTAAGTTATACACGAGGAGGGAGGAGGAGGGGGAGAAACACGTGGACGATTAGGAGGAGTTGAATGAAAGGGAAAAAAATGGGAAAAAAGAATAGAACGGTGCTGGAGAATGACATGGACGGATAGTATGTACGAGGTGGATGGAATCAGTCGCAAACGAGGGGCAAGTTTTAAACGGAACAGTGAAGGGGAAAAGGGAAGGGAAAGCGAAACACAATGGAGGACGCTGAAACAAAAAGAAAATGGACGTCAAATATTCCTAATAATTGTATTTTTTTTCTGTAATCAAAGGCCTATTAATCCAAGTCCTCCTACCGTATTGTTTTCTCTTTCCCCCACCCACCACCCCTATTCTGTTTACATTTTCCCGGGTTAGTTCCCCTATCCACCACCTCTACCCATCCACCTCATCCCTTTCTCCTACAACAACATTTACATCAGCAGCACCACCACCACAACAACGACGTTTTTTCTTCTTCAAATGTTTTCCATTCCTTTTCCTTTTCCCCCCGCAACTCCTACCGTCCACGTTTCCCCGCCATAACGCCGCCGCCGCCGCTGCGCCGCTAATCTTCACCCTTACATTATCCATCCCCAAAGTGAAATTCCTCTCTTCCTTGCCCCGCTCTAGTTATCCCTCCTCAATTCGCCTTAGACACCCCCTCCTTCGAAATTCCACCGTTTTCCCGGCAAAATCCTACGCCATTGACCTTATACCCTTATATATATATATATATATATGTGTGTGCGCGCGCACATCCGTACATTGTTTGGTCCCTTTCCTCTATTTTGCAGTTGTGGTCGTTTTTTAAGAGAGAGAGAGAGAGAGAAATAGGTATAGTTAGGTGTTCCGTTATTTGTGTCGATGCCGGGTAGAGTTTTATAGCCTCTTTCCTCCTATCATCATCACCACCACCGAGTGGACGGGGGGTGGTTTTCTCTCTCCTCCCTCCTCCCCGTCCCACACACACACACACACACACACACAGAAAGCCCCAGCCCGTCCCTTGTTTGTGCCTGTAATGATCCCAATTGGCTGCCACCATGTCAGGTCACGTCACGTCACGGCGCCCTCGAAAATTTTCATTCAAAGTCCCGTTTCTGTAAGTGTTATATCAGCAGATGACGCCGAAGCCATAAATTTTAAATCGTCGGGTGATAAATATGGAGATCCTCCAGACGTGACGTCGCGACATTTTTCCGTCTGTTGTTTGTGTGTGGGGGGTGTTTTCCCCCCCACCCTCGGGCCCCTCTTTTTTTAATTAGTATTTATTATTTTATCTATTTTTTCTCTTTCTCTCTCCCCCCGCCACTTTTCCCGAAGCTTCGCAACGAAGGAGGCAACGGGGTTGGTTACCAAAGACTTTGGCGAAAAAGAGGAGAGGGTGGTGTGTGTGTGGGGGGGTGGAGTGGGGTGGTGTGTCCTGCTGCTGCCTCCTCCTTATCCCCTTTCCCCCTCTCCGCGCGCCCCCCCACTACGAGAGGAGACCAAAAAATCACTAACCCACACCACACACCACCCCCAACCCCCTCTTCTAATGAGTCCAAGGTGCGTCGGTGTGGGACATGGACTTCAAACAGGGGTGTGAAAGATAGATAGACAGATAGATCGGACGCCCGCCCCCACACACCCCCTATTTCCCTCCAAGGACCGTCTCGTGTATCGATCGACTATCGAATAGAAAGAAAAGGAACAATTTAAAGGAAAGGGAAGTGTAGAGTAGACCAGGACCAGGAACTCGACCCTTAGCTGGAAAATCAATCAAACAACCAAGCAAAGCAAGACTGTCCAGATTCTCCCCAACTTTCCAAAGGAGGGGGAGGGGGGGGGAAGGGCGTAAATCTTCATTCATAAAAAAAAAACCACACACACATATACAGTTTTGAAGTGTGGGAGGGGGAAAGGGAATCCAATTAGAAATTACAAATGGCCGCCAAAAGTAGTTGACTCGACATTCGTCGCCGCACACTGCGTGCGCTTGAGCTCCTCCTTCTTCTTGTTCAATAAATACTAATTTTTACGGGTTTCCCTCAAAATTATATTACGACGGGCATCGGCCGGCCGCGCGCATTGCTCCGTTCGGTTTTGTTCAAGAAGGAGGGGGGAACCGGAGTGAGCTTCAAGAGCCGCCGCGTGCGTTGTGACGTCACTCACCAGATGGCGTCGGGGTCTCGCTCCGGGGGCAGGACCGCGGGCCACACAAACGACGACAGGAGGAACCTCTTGGTGGTGTTGGCGAGCGTCAGCAAGTCCTCGGTGGAGGACCTCAGCGCCGTGTGGAGGAACCGCTTCTGCGCCGACGGCAGCGACGCCTCCGACGAGTTGGTCAGCCCAGCGTACACCGCGGCGTGCGGGGAACTTCCTGGAGGTAGAGGGAGCAGAGCGTGTGTGTGTGTGTGTGTCTTAACACATAAACCCGGGTAACCGCAGCGGGCCAAACACATCCACTCGGATTTCGGTGGTTTATGGGTCAGGAAAAATTAATCCTAAAATGTTCCTCCTTCCCAGACAGGAGCGACGGTAAATCTCATGCCACCATGAGAAGTAGTGTGTGTGGGTGGGGGGAGAGGAAGAGGTATTAAAAAAAACCCTGGGTAGACCGGGAGGGGGGAAGGGGAGAAAAAAAGAGGAGAGGGGGAGGGAGAGGAAGGAAGGTTGAGGAAACGAGAGAAGTTGATCCATCAGAATGATATTGGTGGCTGGGTTGATGAGATTTCAGGGCGGATTGTCACATTTTGGGACAGGTAGGCGGAGGAGGAGACGAGGGCGGAAACACTGGGGAAACTGAAACGAATTAAATTTAATCTTGGGTGACAGAGAGAGAAGAAAAAGAGAAGAGAGACAAAAGAAGGAAGAGAGAGAAAAAAAGAGAGAAGAGAGACAGTAGAGAGAGAAGACAGAGAGGAGACAGAAAAGAGAAAAGAGAGACAAGTGAGAGAGAAGAGAGACAGCAGAGACAGAAAATAGAGAGAGGAGACAGAGAAGAGAGAGAGTGAAGCAAGAGAAGAGGGAGAAAACAGAGAGGAGAGAGAGAGGAAACGGGAGACAAGAGAGAGAGAGAGAAAAGACAGAGAGGAGACAGAAGAGAGAGAGAGAGAAAAGAGAGAGAAGTGAGAGAGAACAGAGACAGAAAAGAGAGAGAGAGGAGACAGATAAGAGAGAGGGAGAAAACAGAGAGGAGAGAGAGAGAGGAAAGAAAGAGAAGAGAGGGAGACAAGAGAGAGAGAAAGGGAGACAGAAGAGAGAGAAGAGAAAAGAGAGAGAAGTGAGAGAGAACGGAGACAGCAGAGACAGAAAAAGAGAGAGTGAGGAGACAGAGAAGATAGAGACAGAGAGTGAAGCAAGAGAAAAGGGAGAAAACAGAGAGGAGAGAGAGACAGGAAACGGGAGAAAAGAGAGACAGTAAAGAGAGAAGAGAGAGAAGTGAGAGAGAGAAGAGAGACAGAAAAGAGAGAGAGGAAACAGGAGAGAAGAGAGACAGTAGAGAGAGAGAGAGAGAGAGAAATGTTTATTTTTCTTCCAGCCTTGAGAGAGAGAGAGGGAGGCTAGTTTGTGACGTCACCCACCCACCTGTGAGGCAGAGCGCTGACGTGAGGAACCATGACGCGGCCACGAGGACGCCGCTGCAGTCCGCCAGCAGAGGTCCTGCGGGTTCCGAAGGATGGCCGCCTCCTCCCCCGCCGCCTCCTCCTCCTCCGCTGCGCGTCGCCACGACCCACAGGGCGAAGGGGAGCTCCGTCAGGGCGACGGGCGCGCCGCCCATTGTGCGCAGACTCCGCTCGCGGAACCTGGAGGAACATCATCGTCACCGTCATCATCAGCACCGCCAAGCGAGTGACAACCATTTCGGGTGGGAGAGAGAGGGAGGAACGTATCTATGGAAAAAAGACATTTTACCCCTCTTCCCCCCCCGGATTCCTCGTCTCGAAACGACGGTAATAATTAGCACAAGACGTTAAAATGGGAAAAAACCCGCCGTTTACAAGTAATCAAGTCCTGCCATTTTACGGTTAGCCGTTGACGTCATCGTTGCGTCACACGCATTTTATATACGCAATTGTGGAAATTATCACTTTCCGTTAGATAGTTTTTTTACAGCGCCATAAAAGGGCAAACTTTGGCCACAAATGTATAGAGAAAAATGTATTTTGGGACCTTTTACAACTTTTAAACTTCTGCCAATTTTTTTCGTAGGCTAGGGAGGAATTTTTTAGAAAACCCAAAATTTTGAACGAAGCTACACATGTGCGTTGTTAATACACCCCAGTGGCAATTTAGTTACAGGAATTTAAAATTTCAGTCCCTCCTGCCCCCCTCCTTCGCCCCCGTGTCCCTTAAAATTGGAAAAACCTCTGTTTACAAGTAATCAAATCCTACCCCGATTGGCCGATTACGTCATCGTCACGTCACACGCAGTTTTTTTATATTTGCGGGCACATGTGTGGGAAAAATATCACCTTCCGTTAGATAGTTTTAACAGCGCCATAAAAGGGCAAAGTTTGACCACAAATTTATAGAGAAGGAGGTATTTTGGGCCGTTTAAAACAACTTCTAAACTTCTGCCATTTTTTTTCCGTAGGCTAGGGAGGAATTTTAGAAAACCCCAGACACACGGTTAAAATTTTTCAGCCCAGTAGTAATCCAGTTACAGGAATTTCAAATTTCAGTCCCCCCAGTGTCCATTAAAATGGGAAAAATTGGGGAAACCTCTGTTTACAAGTAATCAACTTCTGCCATTTTACGTAGGAGCCCCATGGTTGGCCGTTGACGTCATCGTTGCGTCACACGCATTTTATATACGCACTTGTGGAAATTATCACTTTCCGTTAGATAGTTTTATTACCGCTCCATAAAAGGGAAAAGAGTAACTACAAATTTACAGAAAAAGATGTATTTTGGAACCGTTTACAAATTTTACACTTCTGCCAATTTTTTCCGTAGGCTTGGGAGGAATTTTAGAAAACCCAAAATTTTGAACGTTGCTACACATGTTCGTTGTTAATACAACACTGTGGCAATTTAGTTACACGAATTTAAAATTTGAATACCTCCTCCGCCCCCGCCCCCCGTGTCCCTTAAAAGGGGATAAACCTCTGTTTACAAGTAATCAACTCCTACCCCGGTTGGCCGTTTACGTCATCGTCACGTCACTCGCAGTTTTTTTTATATTTGCGTCCACATGTGTGGGAAAAAATATCACTTTCCGTTAGATAGTTTTTTTAACAGCGCCATAAAAGGGCAAATTTTAACCACTAATTTACAGAGGAAGAGGTATTTTGGGGCCTTTTAAAACAACTTCTAAACTTCTGCTATTTTTTTTTCGTAGACTAGAGGGGAATTTTTAGAAAACCCAAAATTTTGAACGTTGCTACACATGTGCGTTGTTGACACACGGTAAAAATTTTCAGCCCAGTGGCAATCCAGTTACTGGAATTTCAAGAAATCAGTCCCCCTAGTGTCCATTAAAATGCGAAAATTTGAAAAAAACCTTTGTTTACAAGTAATCAAGTCCTGCCATTTTACGCAGGAGCCCCATGGTTAGCCGTTGACGTCATCGTTACGTCACACGCAGTTAGATAGTTTTACCTTATAGCGCCATAAAACGGCAAAGTTTAACCACAAATATATATAGAAAGATGTATTTTGGGGCCGTTTACAAATTTTACACTTCTGCCAATTTTTTCGTAGGCTAGGGAGGAATTTTAGAAAACTTAAATTTGAACGTTGCTACACATGTTCGTTGTTAATACAACACTGTGGCAATTTAGTTACACGAATTTCAAAATTCAGTTCCTCCTGCCCCCCCTTCCCGCCCCCGTGTCCCTTAAAATGGGAAAAACCTCTGTTTACAAGTAATCAACTCCTACCCCGGTTGGCCGTTTACGTCATCGTCACGTCACTCGCAGTTTTTTTTATATTTTCGGGCACATGAGTGGGAAATTATCACTTTCCCTTAGATATATTTTTACCGCGCCATGAAAGGGCAAATTTTGACCACAAATTTGTAGACAAAAAAGGCATTTGGGGCCGTTAAAAGAACTTCTAAACTTCTGCCATTTTTTTCCGTAGGCTAGGGAGGAATATTTTAGAAAACCCAAAATTTTGAACGTTGCCACTCATGTGAGTTTTTGACACACGGTTAAAATTTTCAGCCCAGTGGCAATCCAGTTACTGGAACTTCAAATTTCAGTCACGCCCCACAGTGTCTATTAAAATAGGAAATTCGAATAACCTCTGTTTACAAGTAATCAACTCCTACCCGAGTTAGCGCATTACGTCATCGTCACGTCACTCGCAGTTTTTTTTATATTTGCGCACACATGTGTGGGAAAATTATAACCTTCCGTTAAATTCTTTTTTTACAGCGCCATAAAGGGCAAAGTTAAACCAAAAATTTACAGAGGAAGAGGTATTTTGGGAGCCGTTTACAACTACTAAACTTCTGCCATTTTTATTCCTTCCCCCTCCCCTCCCCCACTTAACGTATACATCAGGATTTTTTCCCTTTCGTTGCATACACACGTTTACAAGACCGTGACGTCACTGGTTGTGCACCAATAGCGAGTTAGGGGTGATATATATATTACTCCACCAGTCCCCAGCCACATATTTGTTTTTTTCTCTCTGTCTTGTCTTCCGTATGGAACCTTTGTTCGCAATGTTAAAAGTCAATAAATCAATTATATACCAACACAACAGCCTCCTATTTTCCCTATGGATTAAAACTCAAAAAGGTGGAAAGGAAACGAGTTTAACACACAGGGAAAAGGGGCAGACAGACAGAGGGAGTTTTTTGAGGTTAGGTTTGCACTCACTTCCGTATGGATCCTTTGCTGTCGGCCGGAAGCTTCTCCCAGTAGGAACTTCCCAGAGTCTCCGCCTTGACAGGGATCCACCCGTTGTTGGTGTCTTCGGAGGGAGACTCGCCCACGGACGTCGGGGGGCGGAGAAGGAGAAACAACAGCAACGGCAACGGCAAGCCGCAGCAGAGCGACGCCATCTTTACCGTCTGGATTTGTCCGTAGCCATGGCGATGAACGTGACGTCAGCGTCGACGTCACCCAACACAAACCCTCCTTCCCAACCCCCGGGGTAAACGTTACGATGAACGACGAGCTGGATGGTGATGATGACGATGATGATGAAGAAGAAGAACAGTTGCAGGGGCGCGGGTGGAGTTTGACGTCAGAGCCCGGTTAAACGGCCAGGATTCGATATCATTCCCGGCCGGGGGCGGAGAAGGAATTTTCAATAAAAAAAAGCAATGACGTCACGGCTGTGCTGGACCAAGTTTGCGGAAACCCTACGAAACAGGACGAATAACGACACGATTATATATATATATATATATATATATATATATATATATAAAACCAAAACCCGAAGGAGACTTGATAGACGCAGGACAATTAGTTTAGCTTCTCGTGCTCTTGCCAAATATTAACTGCAATGGTATATGTGGGAGGTATATGGAACGGCGAATAGAAGAAGGGAATGCTGCGACTCCACAGTAAACTTTCCCTCCTCCTCCTCCCCCCATCCCCGACCTTTTTCAAATGCCCTCCCTTCCTATGCTGTTAAAGGGGGTGTTGCTTGTTTTCAGGGTCGTCCTCATGTAGCCTGTTAACCCTTCCTCCTCCCCTCCACACCCCCTGCCACAAAAAATTTGTATTTATTAAATCTACAAATAAGTCAGTAGCTCCCTATCTGGTGGCAGATACATATAGAACCACCCCCCCACCCACCCCCCAAAAAATAATTCGAATGCGACTTTTTGGTTCTTTGGGAAGAATGTAGGGGGAGGGAAAAAACTATGGTGAAATTTGGCGGCATCCGGTGGTGTTTATCACGCCAATGTTGTCCTTTCCTTTCCCGTAGCATGTCACGAATTTTTTTTTTCCTTGCGGTCGAATAAATGTTTTTTTTAAGGCTTAATCATGCTGCTGATTTCAAGCGTTGTGCTTGCCAGAATATGGAGAAAGAGGGGGAGGGGGGGAGAAACTATTCCTCCCGCCTTTCGAGTGATCGTCAGTGGGAAATTTTTTCCGCCCCCCCCCAATTCTTGTCTTCTTATTTGTGTTAAAAGTCCCCTCCGTTAATTTGGTGCTGATGAATAACCATTGTCTCGGAATTAATTTTTTTTTGCGAAGATGTTTCGTCTCCTTTGTCAACATTTTCAGCATCGGAGATTGCATATTGCTCCTTGAACAAGAGTTGTTATTTTATTTTTTTTTTAAAAAAAATAGCCAACCCCCCCGATGCTTTCTGAGCCGGTGGATTAGAAAGGATGTAAAAAAAACCTTTTCCATCGGCCGAAACGTCGTGGCAAAAAAAAAATACAAACGTGACCCGGGGGGTGGGGTGGGGGTGGGGGGTGGATGGAAGCCCCCAAGAACTGTGTCGGAAACAAGGAAGGAGAATAGCAGCAGCAATGGAGCGCGGTTTGAAAATTAGGAGGAAATAGCAACGAGGAAGACTAGAGTTAGGTCCATTATGAGGACAGGGTAATTAACCCCCCGGGGCCGTATATTTTTGACTGATTTTTCCCTATACGGCGAGGTTCCCCGAGTATAGAAAATTTTCTGTGTGTAATACTTTGATCCATGAGAAGGACCGTAACGTGGGAACCTCGGTACAGAGAGTTGGGTTTTTCAAAAAAAAAAATATTATTGATATAATATAAAGGATGTGGTGGATTAAAAAAATAAATAGACTTCTATAATATTATTAGTCCATACTATTTTATAAAAGATTTAATATTTTAAAATCACATTTACTATTAAAAGTGACTGGATATGGAATTAAAATAATTTATGGAAACTTTTTTTTAAAAGTGAAGTTATTTTATTCCTTTTAAATTGATGTAAGATGGATGATGTCCTCTAGTATATTAATTATTGGTTTAATTTTGAATGTGTAGTTTATTTTGGTACATTGGTGTATTATTTATTGGTTTAGTGGCCAGGTCTGTGTGTGTTTGTGGTTTGTGTTGATATTAGTAGTTGTTTTTTTATGGGGTTTGGTTATGCGGGTTGCGTTTATGATGTGGTGTTTGATTGGATGGGGGTTTGTGTCAGTGACATGGAGTTCCATTGTGTGTAAGTAAATTATAGAGTCATTCGATTTAGGATTGTTTACTGTGCTATTAGTAAGAAATTCATTATATTAATGATCGATAGATAAGTTATTTCTTGTTTGTGTATCTATATTCAATGAAATTGTAATTTAAAATGTTCTATAAATATATAATTTTTTAATTTGGACGGCAGGTCCGTGTATTAGTTTTTAACCGGTAGTTTGCAATTTAGTATGTGGTGAACATGGATTGTAGTTGGTAGTGAATGTGGAGTACATATCTTCGAGTAAAAATGGTTCAGGTTTTGTTTTGTGTTGTTATAAATGTTGTCTTATGGAGATTTGTGTGGGTTTAACAGTAGACTGGTTGTGTGTTTTTGTGTTTCTGTAGGGTCATTGGTTGAGTATGTTGTTGTTTGTCTGTTTGTTTTCTGGATATAGAAATGTGTGTGGTGTTGTTACATCATTGTATTAAGGTTGTGTTGAACTTTATTTTTGTGTCTTGGCGAATATCAGTGGTAGTGGTAGTATTGCGTAGTAAAGCTTGTATTTACTCGCTAGTAGATATGTGTTTAAGAGTGAAGAGAAGTATTTTTGTCTTTGGCGTGTGCACATGTTATTGATCTGTGTATGTTGTGCTTTAGTTTATGGAGCCATCAAGGTCAGCATGACGGTTTTGCGATTATGTGTGGTTATGATGTGAGTGGATTATTAGTGATTTGTGTTATCTAGTGAGGTAGTGATGTATAGTGTAGTAGGTAGTTTTTCTGTATTATGTGTTGAGGGGAGTATGGAGGATGCAGTTAAGATGATTTGTTTCGTGTGTGGTGTTGGTAGTTACTTCTTGTAGTTCGTAAATTTTTAGTATTTTTAGATAGTTTGGTAGATAATAGGAATATGAGTTTTTATGGTATTTGTTATAACATGTGTTTAATTTTTATTTGTGAATTTTTTTTGGTTATTGTTGGATCGAATTATTTAGTGGAGTGGGTGGATGTATTTTGGTCTTGTATCGTTTTGAGTTACTGTATGTGGTTGTGTTATTCCTGGGGGTCTGTGACATTATTGTGTATCTTGACTCTTTAAATCGATAAATTATTTATAATCATAAACTTAATAGAAATAAGTTATGGAAGGTTTTAATGTAATCCAATTAACATCGAACGTCTTGTCTTATTTTCTTTTAGCGGGTGGAATCTTATTTAATTGGATGTAGTATTCATGTTAATGCTTTTAAATAATTGACAACTTAAAAATTGAGATAAACTCTTTTAATATTGATATAGGTAAGATAATTGTATAAACGTATTGTGATATTTTGTTATTTTAGATGTCTTTATGTGTATTTTTGAATGTTAGATTAATTTAGTATAAATAAAGTTTTATTTATTTTATATTATGTATTTTAGAATACTATATAGAAAAGTATTAGTATTTATATATGTATTACAAATCAGTGAAAGAACGTTATGGGAAAGTTTATAAGTGGAGCATTGCATGGGAACGTATTATTAAGTTTTACGTTCTCTTAGAAGTGGTATTAAATATATTTCTTTTTAAGTGTTGATTTTGCTATAGGTCTTGGAGAAGATGTGTTTTTAGGTTGATCTTCTAATTGATAAGAGGGTAGTGTTCTGTGTTAGCTGTACTGATCGTATGTATCGATTATATACTTATTATTTATTGATTATTATCGACTTTTTGTATCGAGATGAATCTGGTTGATATCGTAGATAAGTTTGTTAGGGTGCTTAGTGGTCTTCGTATCTGGCCAATGGTGTGAGTATTCTATTGTTTTATAAATATATAAATATTTTAAAATATATTTAAAATAATGGTGGCATATTATGTGTAATAGAAGAATATTACGAAATTTAATTGAATAATATTTATAAGAACTTAATATAATTATGATATAGAAGTATATATTAACATTATAAGATTATGGAAATGGATTATGTACCGAAATTATCTATATGGTATTATATTTTAGATATGAAAGTATAAAAATATATACGAGTAGTGATTTGGACTGACCGTATTTAGTGATTTTGGTTAATTTAAGTTTGTGGTTTTGTTTCTTTTTATCTCATTTATAATTGAGTTATGGATTCATGTTTATAAGTAGTTTGAGTGCTTTTGTCTTAGATGGTTGTTTGTGGGGTTTTGTGGTGGCTCTGTTTTATAATTTGTGTACAGGCATAGTGTGTTGTACTTATGGCTAACAAGTTAGGTTGTGTTAAGTTCTAGTTGATGGATATCTGTATTATGGGTTATGGTTTGTTTTGCTTTTTGTTGGTTAGTATGTTGTTGTTGTCTCTCTAGGGTTGGATTATTGTTGTGGTTTGTTGTGATTTTTTTCGAGGTTTTTTGAGGTCGTTGTGTTATGTTGTGTGGAGTTAGTTGTATTTGGGGATTCTTGTGTTCTTTGTTTGTTGTGTCTAGGTGCTTTTTTGTGTAGTTCTGGAGTGCGAGGTTTTTGGGATTTTGAGGTTTCTGGTTGATTTGGTTGTTCGAGTTTGCTGTGTGATAAATGAGTTTTTGAGTAGTTTTGGAATTTGATCGCGTAGTTGGTTTGTTTTTATATATGTAATTGGAAAATGTTATTAGATTTACAAATTTTATTGGTGTAGATTGTGTAAAGAAATTATAACTTTTTTCGAGTTTTGTGGTTTTAATTATGTAAGTTTATGATTGTCTTGCTTTCGACAGGTGTAGATTGGCGTGCTTACTGTGATTGGAGAATAATGTCATTTATCGATATTTCAGCTTATGTTAGGTACTGACTTTTCTGGCTCTCTAAAAGTTTAATTATATATTAGAAAGAATTTGGGTATTAATATTTTAAATAATTATTGGCATATTTTGCTGGCGATAGGAGTTTGTTTACATTTAAGTTAGTTTATTATGTTTGATATGTTAATTTGATGTTAGAATTAGTAAATATAACAACTTACAAGAGGCGGAAATTGTATCTTGTTTTATGTATTTTAATTTGTTAACGCCTATAATAAGATAGTATTTTTAAGTTTGCTTTACGCGTTTTTGGAACATAGATTGTTTTGTTGTTTGTTAGTTCTATTTAACGTCGAGTCGTGTATTGATTGACAAAGCTTTTGGCGTTGTGGTTTTTCTTGTTGCTTAACATCGAGGGTTGTCGCTGGGTGTTATGTGTTATTGGCATGAATGTTTTATTTTGTCGTAGTTTGGCGTGGTGTTTAGTTTGGTCAGGGTTGGTGGTGTTTTTTTCATTTCAGTGGTGTTTATATTATGCGATCAATGCGGTTTTTGGGACTGTATTTAGGTTTTTGTATTTGGTTAGTGATTTATCTCTAATTTTTTTTTCGGTGATTCTGTTTTGTGTTACAGATGGGATGTAGAGGGTATTTGTTTTATGTAGTTGTATGTGTTAATTGGGTCTAAGTTTGGTTTTTTATGAATTAGGTTGGTGTTTGTTGTGGTGGGATTTGGTAATTGTTGGTGAGGGCTTAGGGGGGTGTTTTATGTTGGGTTATTTAGTTATGTGGTAGTGTAGGTGTTTTATTTTAGTATTGGGTAGTGTTGCGTGTTGTGTTGTTGTTCTGTTGTTGTTGGTTTGTGGTTTCTCTTCGAGTTGGTTATTTTTATTGTTTATTATGTTTTGATTTGTAGTCTTGTGTTGGTGTAGGTTATTGTGGGACTATAATGTTTTTGTTTACGAAATTGATAATTTATTAAATTTTATTTTTTTATTTGTCAATAATGTAATATTTTTAATTTCGAATGTTATAATATGAATATGTCTTGATATATAAGTACAATAAGAGTTGAATTCTTTGGCATGTGTGTTATTTTTGTGATATGTAGAGTCGTTTTTTGTCGATCGTGTCGGGGTTTTATAGTACGTATGATAGTGTGGTGAGTCTGTTTGATGTGTCTTGTGTGTGGGCTGCGTGCTGGTTGGTTCATTTCTGTATGAAGGATTGTGATATTTGATTTTATTTAGGTGGTTAATTTGTAAATTTGTCGCATCTGTTGGATGATAAGATTAATTACTATGTGTATATTATGCTCGTGTTAATATTTTAAGGGATGTGGTGGATTGTGTGGAAGGCACTGTTGGGTGGTCACCGTGTACTGATGGTGAGGTGTATAGGTATGTTGATATTTAGGGAGTAGATTTGATGATGTTTGATTATGTAGGGGTGGTTTTTCTTTTTTGTTTGTTCGTGCTGTGGAGATGGGTTTTGAGTGGGTGGGGAGTTTTGATGTTTGGTGGTGGGTCTGTGGTTTTATATTTTTTATCTAGCGTACTTGGTTATGTTTTGATATTTTGGGATTGGTGATATGTTGGTATGTTTTTTGAGGAGTTGTGATGTTGGGAAGTCGTTTGTGGTATTGTGTTGTTCTGTTTGTGTGTTGTGTTTGTGATTATTTATATAGAAATTGCTAGTATTATAAGTTTAATTATTTATAGAAATGAATTATTTAATATATTTTTATTTATGATATATATGTGATTTTGAAAGAATAATGTACTTATGCATATTTATTGTATTTTTAGTTTATTTTATTTTATTAATATTATATCGGATTATATATTTAATAGAATTACTATCTATAGAATTTATACTGATATTTAATTTATAATTTTTAATTGAATTATTTATTTTTATTGATTTTATCTGAATAGATTATTGGGAATTAATAGGTGTATTTGGATTCCGTGTGGTAGTTATCTTTATGGTAATTAGACAATTGATTAGTGTTTAGTTGAATTTGTATAAATTGGATGAGTTGATATGATGTGTATTAGTTATAGAGGGTTGTAGAATATATGGGTGAGATAGAAGGTTGTATTAGTATTGTTGAATAAAAGTTGTTCGATGTGTTTGTGTTGTGATGTAGTAGTTTATTAGCGAAGGTGTGTTTATTTATTTTGGTTTTTTTTTCCTAAGTTGGTGTTTTGTGTTGGTTATGACGGGTGAAAACTGACTACAGTTTTTTTGTGTATGGTGTTTTATGGTATTGGTCGGTGTGTCCTGGTGTTGTTTAGATTTAGTTGTAGTAGTGTATTTGGTAGGTTTGGCGGTGGTGGGTTTGTGTGTGTTTTGTTTTTTTTTGGGGTGGTTTTTTCGATTCGTATATTTGGGATTGTTTTGAGATAGTGTTGTAGTGGTTTGTTGTGGGGTTTACCTTAGATTTTAGATGACAGTTTAATTAGTGTCTTGTTTCTTGTAAGCTTGTGTTTGTAGGTGATCTGTAGTGGTTGCTTCTCTTGGTTATCAGTCAGGGTAGGGTTGTCTGGGCTTTGAAATGTTCGTTGGCTTGGGGGTTTTGTGGACGAGGTGTGTTGCTCTATGTTGGTTTCGATCCTAGTTTGTGGGGTGTATTCTTAGTTTGTGGGTTTTGTTTTTAGGATGAACGGGAAGTGGTGAGGTTGGTTAGTTATTTTTTGATGTAGTGGATATGTAGTTTTTGTTTATTGATTGGCTTTCTGTTAAGGATAATGTGTAGATGGATACTGTTTTGAGATTTAATAGTTAGTGTTCTCTGTATTTCCTTTGCTATATTGGTTTGGTGTCTGGTATTTGACGATATTAGGGCTTTTCATACGTTGCACAATTATGAAGAATGTTATTAACTTAGAGTATTTTAGTGTCCTGTTTGAGAGTCGTTATTGAAGTTTGTATTGTGAGTTTGTAGAGAGATGTTAGTGGTGGGTGAGGGTTTAGATTTGGTTACTTTGTTGTGGTGGTTATGTGTTGCGCTTTTTGGAAAGTCTTGTTTTGTCAGTCTGCTTGTTCGATGTTTGTTATAGGTTAGGTTAGGTGGTATTGAGATAATCATATGGTGGATTGTAAATGTTAGACTGGTATATAGATTATTGTGGAGGAGATTAAGTATAATTTTAAAGAAGTACATACGTCATTTTTGTTCGGCTTCTGGTTGAATTGTATGATACGCTGTTGTTTGATATGCATATTATCTTATTAGTGTATTTAAGAAGGCAATATTTCAGATTTTTTTATATATTTGTGGAGGAATTTGGGTGTTAGATTTTGTGTAGACCTCGTGTTTCTTAATAACTGCTTCTAAAACTTATTGGTAAGTCTAATTCCTCAGTTTAGTGTCTAAGTATTTTGAGGCTACGGAGTTTTAATCTCATTTTATGAATGTGTAATTTGTTAGTTGTTTAGTTAGGTTGATTATGTATTTTATATTTTGTTCTTTATTGGAGATTAGCGTGGGGAGAGTCAGTTATTGGTTGTAAAGTTCAGTGTCGTGTTGGATGGTCGTTTGGATAGATATTGGTGATGTCAAGTTAGTTTGTTCATTTTTGATCCGTATGTGTTATCAGTCGGAGTGGTCAGTTTTGGCAGGCTTGTGTTTGCTGTAGGCGTTGTGCTTTGGTTGTTATGCTTTTGGGTGTTTTGGTTTTGTTTTGCGTTAGTCGTTTTTTGTAGATGAGGAGTAGGCAGTGTGTGAGTATTGTGGTTGATCTTTTGGCTTGTATTTTACGTTTAAGGTAAGTAATTGTGGGTGATAAGTTGAGTAGATAAAATGTTCTTGTTTTTTTTAGTAGTGTTGTTGGGATTTAGTGGTTTAGGATTTTTAGGAGTAGTAAGGTGTGTATTGTGTAGTTTATGTTAGGTCTTTGAGTAAGTTTGTTTGTTGGGGTGAATGGAGTGGTCTGTGAGCTGAGGTGTGTGGTCATGGAAAGGGTAGTAATTGTGTTTTGAGTTGCGTTTTGTCCTTTGTTGGTTTTTTTGGGTTTGTGGAAGCTTGTTTTTGTTGTAGCAAGCATAGTCTTCGCTTGTGATTATGTTTGTGTTTAGCATTGTGGCTTGTTTGGGTATTTGGGATCGTGCGTTTGTGTGCGGTTAGATGTGATGATTTTACGAGGTGTAGCTGATATTTATTTTGGTTTGGATAGTTGGGGTGTGGTTTTTGTTTGTAGTTCACAGCGTTGGTTTTAGTTGTGGAATGTATTCCGGTTGTTTTGTAATTCTGTTTTGAGGGTTTTAAATAACCTAGAATATATTTTGGTGACGAACTTTTTTTAGGAAATTAAGATTAGACAATGGTGTAGATTTTAATTTACCGATTTTAGCTAACATAGAGCTTTATTTTCTGTAGAAAAAGAAAAGGTAATTTTTATTATCGAATAACATTAATATAAAACAAATTATTATAGATATTAACTAATAAAAAATAGGTTATAAATTTAACTTATTAACTAGTAACTATTTTATTAAGGTAGACTTACCTAAAATGATTCAATATTAATATTACTATATGTAAAATTATAATTAAATTAATATGCAGAAATTAGATTTTACACTATTTATGATATAAATAAGATATTGGACATAATTGGAATACGGATTTAGAGGTTATGGCGTGGTATATAAAAGTGAGTATGGGTTATCACTTTCGACTCAGTAGCTTACCATGTGAGGTATTGTATTTATAATTTGTGTTTTGAGTTATTTGATGTCTGTGGTTAGGTGTTGTGGTGTTCTGTCATGTCATAGTGGGTGTGTAGTTGGTGGTTATTAGTTATGTTTTACTTTTTGTTAACTGGAGTATTGACGCTGTTTTTAGACTAGATTTGTGTTGTTGTAAGTTTTTGCTGTTACTGCTGTTCGGTAAGTGTAGGTTTTTTTCTACTTGTGTTCGTGTATCGTTTATTTGTTCGGGCGGTTTTGTTTAGTTTGGGGTTTTTGTGTGATCGTGCTTCCTCTATAGGTTGTGTGTATATAATGGGAAATTTCTGAGTATTCAATTCTGAATATTTAGATAATGTATGTATATTGCTATTAAACTCAAATTTGTTACAAGAAAAAAATTATGTAATATAAAAAATCTTGTCATTTGATTCAAGATTCACATTCACATACAACCACTATAACACTACATCCATCTCGATCCC